>SJYX01000463.1:423882-435833 GCA_006410675.1 Oreotragus oreotragus
GGCGGTAAGGAGATACCCCTCGTCCAAGGTAAGGAGCAGTGGCTGTGCTTTGCTGGAGCAGCTGTGAAGAGACAACCCACGCCCAAGGTAAGAGAAATCCAAGTAAGATGGTAGGTGTTGCAAGAGGGCATCAGAGGGCAGACACACTGAAACCATACTCACAGGAAACTAGTCAATCTAATCACAGTAGGACCATGGCCTTGTCTAACTCAATGAAACCAAGCCATGCCTGCAGGGCAACCCAAGGCGGGCGGGTCATGGTGGAGAGGTCTGACAGAATGTAGTCCACTGGAGAAGGGAATGGCAAGCCACTTCAGTATTCTTGCCTTGAGAACCCCGTGAACAGTATAAAGGAGATCAGTCCTGAATATTCATTGGAAGGACTGATGCTGAAGCTGAAACTCCATACTTCGGCCACCTGATGTGAAGAACCTACTCGCTGGAAAAGACCTTGATGCTGGGAAAGATCGAAGGTAGGAGGAGAAGGGGCGACAGAGGATGAAATGGTTGGATGGCATCACCGACTCAATGGACATGAGTTTGAATAAACTCCGGGAGTTGGTGATGGACAGGGAGGCCTGGCGTGCTGCAGTCCACAGGGTCACAAAGAGTTGAACATGACTGAACTGACTTCAAGTAAAATTCCTGATGGTGAAAGGATGTATCTTTAAAGAACAAGAGCGAGGAACTCAGATTTGTTGGGAACTTAAGTATCATACTTATATTCAGACATTTTTATCCTCCAGAAATCCCATGAGATGATTACCATTTTATAAATAAAATTAATTTGTTAAATGACACACAGCTCTTGAATAACACAGTAAACTACAGAACCTGGGTGTGCAGACAGCATGAACTCACTCTGAATACCTTACTCTCTTTCTGAGGCCACACACAGCAGCTCTGCAGCTGTGGAAGAAAGATCCATTCTGGGGTGATCCTTGCGTGAAGTGGTTTTCTGAAAGCACTCTTCCTGCTGAGAGTCTGAGGGCCAGGGCCTGGGTCAAGCGGGCCTGAGGTACTTTGTCATCTGGGAAAAGCTAACTGCTTCATCTCTGTGTGTCCTCCTGCTCCTGATTGGCCAGTGCAAACAGGAATCCCTTCCCTGCCCATCTCCCAGAACTGTTTGGAATTAGAGGGAACATGTCTCAGGTAGAAATCCTCCCCAAAAGGTCAGTGGCACGTGATAGCTAGGTTACTGTTGATGATGTCATTTGTTTTTGCAGGGGCCTGAATAGGTTTATTCTGGAGGTGATAATTGGGAAGGGCTGTCCCCAAGCCACCAGGCACCATAGGTAGGTGGGTTGAGCTCTTAAAACTGAGAAATTAATGAACAAGGCAGAATAAGACATTTAACTCCTGTGCAGGCAGGATGGGACAATGGTGTTCACTGATGTGGCAGAGGCAAGATGGGCTCCTTGGGTCTTAATTAATGGACGCTGTGAACACTCTTCTCCAGCATCTTTTGAGCCTGGAGAGCAGCGTTGTCCACAGAGGGAATGGTCCCCAGCTCCCTCCCCTGTGTCAGCCAGCTGACTCCCAACCCTGGGATCTGGGGTTCAGGAAGATCAGGTTTACAGCCTAATCCTTAGGAAACTTTGCCTCAGCTCACCAGGTCCTTTCCAACAGAAAGGTGAAAGGAAACCAAGAGTTAGCTGAGCCAAGAAAGGCAGTCGCACCCACGCAGCCCAGAACCAAGTTATGTCACTCTGGGCGCTCTGCACCGTGGCCACCATTAACACCTGGAAAGTCTTTGATTCTCACATTAGCAAAACATGCCATAAAGCACACGCTTCCCTCTTCTCACAGACTGGGCCCCATGGCAGGGGAGGGGGGCACTGTCACAAAGGCGCCATTCAGCCCTGGCAAGGCCGTCTTGATCAGGCCTCCCAGGGGAGACATAACGGAGTCTCTGCGCAGAAACGAAGGCAGTTACAGCATCCGATCCCCGCGGCCACTGCAGGAGGGACTCTTGGAGCATCCTAGCCCAGAAGGAAAGCAGAAATGCATGAGTTAAACCACCTTATTTTATAGAGAAGGAAACTGACACCTCAGGTGAGGATTTTCACTTGCAAAATGAATTTTTATGTCTGCCGTGTGTAAGACAACATGCCAAATGCTGAGGATGCAGCTGAATACCTAACTTCAGCTCATTCAGAAGAGATTGTCAGTCATAGACTTGGTACCGAAAATGTTCCATTTATGAATGTACCATTTATGACCAATTGCAAAATAGCTGTGAATGCAGTGAAAGCCCCATTTTCAAAATTAGAAATTCCAAAATAGAGCTGTACACAAACACACAAAAAATCATGCCCCATATGTATGTAAGTTGGCCAAAGGCTTCATAAAATATTTAAATTTTAAATTGGTTGTACATTTCAAATTACAAAATTTATAAGCAATGCTAAGTCTTTCTATTCTCATTTTTATGATGTAAGTATATTCAAGCTCTCCACGTACCCCTCAGTGTTGGTATCCCCTCATCAGGAGAGCTGTTTTTTGAATCATCTGACACTTGGCATCTTTACTTCCTTCTGTGTGAGAGGTTGCTCTGCTCTAACTGATGTTGTCACAGGAAATTTTCTTTAAAGCTACAATTTCCATTCACTCTTTATGAGCTTCTCAGCATGAATCTCTTTCTCTAGTGCTTTTGGAAAGTGATATTTTTTAAAGCCTTGTTGGTGACCACATGCCAGGAAAGAACTTAAGAGGTCATAACCTCCCCCCACCCAGAGGAATAATTACACCTAAATTAAATTTCTTTGCCCCATTTGTTAATAATTCCATTAGGTGACTACTATGGGGATCCAATACCAACATTTGCTGAGGTTGCTTCATGCTAATGTCTCTTCTCCAAATACTATTTTGACTTGAAAAACAAAATATTGGGGGGTGGGAAGCCCCTGTGATAGACTTTATATGAAATCAGATAGCATAGAACTTCCTGTTTTCAGGATATTTTTTGAGGAAAATATTTGGCCTTTAAATCTGGCATTTGTAGTAATAAGTATAAATTAAAAGGTGACAAAGAGGAAAGTGTGATTGACTTGTTCTAGGGGAGAGAGTGGATGAGTTACAAAATTTCCAAGGAAGAAGTGATGCCTGAGGGTGATGTGGAGGAACCAGAGGATAAGATGCTAAGGAAATTCAGTTGGGGAAAAATCACTCATACAGAGGCATGACTGTGAGATGCAGCATGGTTAAGAACCATGAAAGGTCGAAGGGTTTATCCTTGGATTTTATTGTTTATAACCCAGTAAGCAACATGAACTTCATAGTCACATGGGTTCTCCTTGTCCCTCAGTTTTCCTGGAGCCAACACGGAAGCCGACCCAGGAGTCACTGTACACACAGTAGGTCTGCATCACAGATGAAGAATCTCAAGCTCAGCGCAATGGAAAGCTTACAATTGGATGGCAAGCCTACATGTGCAACTTTGCCCTGGAGAGAGATGCAATTTTTATTTTACTGGACAGTAAACAAATCTGTTCTCCATTCCAAAGGGTGACACTATCTCCAAGGCTGATGATAAGATAGATTGAAACAAAAATGTTCATGCTTCTGCTTGCGATATGTGCTAAAATCGGAGAACCCAGTGAAGAATAGTCTCCCAACAGGAAAAGCAAACATACTTGAAGTGATTTGCTTGCATTCACAAAGCTGACAAGGTCTGCTCCTGTCCTGGGAGGGTCATGTACATGGCCCTCCCCCCACTAAGTGAGGCTTTTCTGTGGGATCAGTGGCTTCCTTGACAGCATGTGAACCCAAGGGGCCACACAATGAGGGATGAACCCATGTGGTAATTAGAACTTTAACATGACCCCCACTGACCCATACCCTTATAAAATCCCTTCCCTTCAAATGCAGGGAGTGCATATGGGGATATCATTTCTGTAATTAGTTTATGATCAAACCTAGGTCTCTCACATTGTAGGCAGATTCTTCCCCATCTGAGCCACCAAGGAAGCCCAATTAGGTTGGGTAAAAGTAAAGAGATATTGAAGATGTAATTAAGGCTCCTAATCAGTTGGCTGTGAAAGTTGCTCAGTCATGTCCAACTCTTTGTGACCCCGTGGGCTATACAGTTCATGGAATTCTCCAGGCAAGAATACTGGAGTGGGTAGCCTTTCCCTTCTTCAGGGGATCTTCCCAACCCAGGGATCAAACCCAGGTCTCCTGCATTGTAGGCAGATTCTTTACCAGCTAAGCCATAAGGGAAGCCCAAATCAGGTTGACTGTGAGGCAATCTAAAGAGTGATATCCTGGGTAGGTCTGACCTAATCCATTGAACCTTTTACAAGGGGTTAGAGCAGTGGTCTGGCACCAGGGACCAGTTTCTTAGAAGAAAATTTTTCCACAGATGGGGGAGTAGGAGGGTTTGGGGATGATTCAAGGACATTGCATTTATTGCACAATTTATTTCTATTATTTTTACATCAGCTCCACCTTAGATCAGCATTAGACCCTGAAGGTTGGGGAGAGCAGCAGGCACTCTCTTCCACTGGTTTCAAGAAGCAAACTGTCTTGTTGTAGAAATAGCCATGTGGCAGAGGATGATGAATAGCCTCCAGGTACTGGAGTCTCAGTCTCACAATCCCAAGGAGATGAATTCTTTGAATAACCAGTGAGCTTGAAGGAGAACTTTGAGCCACAGATGAGGCCCCAACCCTGGTCAACACTTTAAACTGCCTGAGCAGTTCAATTCAGTTGCTCATTCACGTCTGCCTCTTTGCAACCCCATGAACTGCAGTACACCAGGCCTCCCTGCCCATCACCAACTCCCAGAGTCTACTCAAACTCATGTCCATTGAATTGGTGATGCCATCTAACCATCTCATCCTCTGTTGTCTTTGCCTGAGCAGAGAACCAATTAAACTATCTCTGGACTTCTGATCCACAGAAATTGTGAGGCAAAGATGTCCATGTTGTGTTCAGCCACTAAATGAGTGGCAACTGGTTACACAGCAACACATTCAGCCCAAAAGTACTCTTATCTCTGCTTCCATGACAGACCAGAATGAAGACCCACGTCTACTGAGCACTAAAAACATGGAAGACACTAGATAGACACCATGAAGTTTAACAAAGATGCTCTCTGCAAAACCTTCCTGCAGTCTCTTTTGGCTATTTTCAGAGAAGGCAACACTGTGAAAAAATCAGCTCCTAAACACAATTCATTTATTTATTTGTTCTTCATTTGGTAGACACGAACTGAACACTTAAGTATATACCAGTGTGCACTGATCCTGCTGAAAAATCCTGACTTCACTTTCAGTATATCAGTATAATTCCAGCTTCTATATTTTTCCCTCTCTGCCACCAGTGGAGCCAATTATATTCACCTACAAGCTTCCTTATACTCTAGCCCAGTAGTTCCTATGTGGCTGTTCATATAATCACCTGAGGAGCTTTGAAACAATACTCAGCTCATTCCCTTAACCAATTAAGTCAGAATATCTGCTGGTGGATCCCAAGGGTCAAAACATATTCTTAAGGCCTCCTCTTTATTTTGGGGGGCTCCAAAATCACTGCAGATGGTGACTGTAGCCATGAAATTAAAAGATGCTTACTCCTTGGAAGGAAAGTTGTGACCAACTTAGACTGCATATTAAAAAGCAGAGATATTACTTGGCCAACAAAGGTCCATCTCATCAAGGCTATGGTTTTTCTAGTAGTCATGTATGGATGTGAGAGTTGGATTATAAAGAAAGCTGAGTGCCAAAGAATTGGTGCTTTTGAACTGTGATGTTGGAGAAGACTCTTGAGAGTCCCTTGGGCTAAAAGGAGATCCAACCAGTCCATTCTAAAGATCAGTCCTGAGTATTCATTGGAAGGACTGATGTTGAAGCTAAAACTCCAATACTTTGGCCACCTGATGGGAAGAAGTGATTCGTTGGAAAAGACCTTGATGCTGGGAAAGATTGAAGGCAGGAGGAGAAGGGGAAGGCAGAGGATGAGGTGGTTGGATGACATCACCGACTCAATGGACATGAGTTTGGGTAAACTTCGGGAGTTGGTGATATACAAGGAGGCCTGGTGTGCTGCAGTTCATGGGGTCGCAAAGAAGCAGACAAAAGCTGAGTGCCAAAGAATTGGTGCTTTTGAACTGTGATGTTGGAGAAGACTCTTGAGAGTCCCTTGGGCTAAAAGGAGATCCAACCAGTCCATTCTAAAGATCAGTCCTGAGTATTCATTGGAAGGACTGATGTTGAAGCTAAAACTCCAATACTTTGGCCACCTGATGGGAAGAAGTGATTCGTTGGAAAAGACCTTGATGCTGGGAAAGATTGAAGGCAGGAGGAGAAGGGGAAGGCAGAGGATGAGGTGGTTGGATGACATCACCGACTCAATGGACATGAGTTTGGGTAAACTTCGGGAGTTGGTGATATACAAGGAGGCCTGGTGTGCTGCGGTTCATGGGGTCGCAAAGAGTCAGACACAACTTAGCCACTGAACAGAATTGAACTGAATTGAACTGAACTGTGATGTTAGTAAATAACTAAGACTGGTGTTGTTTGGTTTTTTTTTTTGGTAAGTCACTTCAGTCAAGTCTGATTCTTTGCGACCCATGGGCTGTAGCCCACCAGGCTCCTCTGTCGATGANCAGACACAACTTAGCCACTGAACAGAATTGAACTGAATTGAACTGAACTGTGATGTTAGTAAATAACTAAGACTGGTGTTGTTTGTTTTTTTTTTTTGGTAAGTCACTTCAGTCAAGTCTGATTCTTTGCGACCCATGGGCTGTAGCCCACCAGGCTCCTCTGTCGATGGGGGTTCTCCAGGCAAGAATACTGGAATGAGTTGATATTTTCTTCTTCAGGAGATTTTCCCAACCCAGGGATTGAACCCTCAACTGTTACGTCTCCTGCATTGGAAGGCAGGTTCTTTATCACTAGTGCCACCTGGGAAGTCCCACAGCTAAGGATATCAGCCATTGAGCTAAATTATATTTAGGAAAGAGTTTAGATCCTGAGACTGGTTGTTCAGTGAACAAGACTCTTTCAGAGCCTTCCCCTTCTGTGTAGAGAACAATTTCACTTTCCAACTAATCAGGTCAAAATTCTTGCTCAGTTTTCTCTTCTCTCCCATAATTGTAATGGTTTTTCCTTTTCCTCTAGAAACACAGGTTTCTCTTGTTAACTAGTCCTTTACATCAGATCCTGGCAAATTTTCTCTAGAAAGGATGAGATAGTAAATATTTTAGGCTCTATGGGCTGTTGGATTTCTGCCCAAATACTGCCTCTGTATCAGCTATAGAGCATATGTAAATAAATATACGCTAATAAAACTTTATATATGCCATTGAAATTAGAATTTCAAATGTTTTATAGGTCACAGCATTTTACTCTTCTTGGATTTTTTTCCTAACCATTTAAAAACGTAAAAATCATTCTTAGCACAAGGAAAATGCAAAAGCAGAGGTGTCCAAATTTAGCTTTTGGACCATTATCTGCCAGACCTTGTACTACATCATTGATTCCACAAGTATTGATCCAGCCTTTTACTGCCTCCATTATATATTTTAATATTCTATATTGTATTTTGATTTAATTGCAGTTTTTCTCTAACTCTGCCAGCTCCTTTAAAACCTTATCTACCAGCACAAATTCCATGGCACTAATATATTCTTACAAGCTAAGAGCAGAAAGCAGAGCAGTCTAATTATTTTTCTGCCATTTGTATTGAATTATTTTCATAAATGTGCCTTTACTCTGAATCTTTATGGCTAAGACTTACTTTTTTATTAGTCAGAATCTTTTCCTACAGCCCATACTGTCATTTCCGTTGCTGTCTTTTAGTTTCTGCTCTGTGAAGTGAGATCTGTATGTGTCTGCATGCTTGCTTTCATCTTTTTTATTGTCCACTTGGGTCCACTGATATTTCTCTCACATTTTAAACTGTGTTTTAAGCACCATCCTTAACCTCATGTCTAGTATCTGGCAGAACTGTATCTAATGCTGCTTTATTAAAGGCGGGATTTTTCTTTCCCCTTGATCCCCTTGCTATGGTGTTCTGACTATCAGAAATATTTCTCCTCAAGGGAATGCTCCTATGCTGTAGGTAGGAATGTAAATTGATACAGCCATTATGAAAAACAGTATGGAGGGTCCTCAAAAAATTAAAAATTGAATTGCTATATCATCCACTATCCCACTCCTGGGCACATATCCAGACAAAACTATAATTCAAAAAGATACATGCACCCCTATGTGTAGCAGCAGTATTTACAATAGCTGAGACATGGAGACAACCTAAGTGTCCATTGACAGTTGAATGGATGAAGAAGATATCATGTATACGTATACACACACACACAGTGGAATATTACTCAGCCATAGAAAGAATGAGATAAATCCATTTACAGCAACATGGGTGGGCCCGGAGATCATCATACTAAGTTTTAAGTAAATCAGACAGAGAAAGACAAATACCATGTGGTATTACTTATATGTGGAATCTAAAATATGACACGAATGAACTTATCTATGGAACAGACTCAGAAACACAGAGAATAGGTTTATGGTCGTGATGGCAGAAGAGAAGGATGTGAGCTCACCCCCTTCTTACAGACTGCCAAGAAGGGGGATGGGAGAGAGAAGGATTGGGAGTTTGGGTTGGCAGATGCAAACTATTATGCACAGGATGAATAAACAAGTCCTACTGTATAGCACAGGGAACTGTATTCAATGGGATAAACCATAATGGAAAAGAATAGAATCAAGAATATATATGTATAATTGAATCACTTTGCTGTATCATAGAAATTAACACAATATTGTACATCAACTTGTTACTGCAATAAAATTCTTTCAAAAATGTTTCCTCTTCCCATCCTCTGTTCTGTGGTTTGAAAGAATCTGTACTTCTTGCTGCTTCTATAAGCATGTGAAAATGCACTCCTCAGAGCCCTGTGCTTCTAATTCACTGCTGCACTAGTGGACTTGCTACTGACAGTGTTCTACTGTGGGATGGCCTTTCCACAGTTTGGCTGGTTGAGATCAGGGCTGGGTGAGGGTAAATGGGCAGTGGGGANTGTGAAAATGCACTCCTCAGAGCCCTGTGCTTCTAATTCACTGCTGCACTAGTGGACTTGCTACTGACAGTGTTCTACTGTGGGATGGCCTTTCCACAGTTTGGCTGGTTGAGATCAGGGCTGGGTGAGGGTAAATGGGCAGTGGGGAGGGAGGAAAGGAAGCAGGACCAGTCTCACCTGCATAGATGACAGGCATGTGCCTGGGGGCCACAAAAAGCCTTTTTGTTAGCATGGAGATGAGGGACTTGCAGGAAAAGACATGCAGTGAAGGTGGCAGCGTCCTCCAGTCTCCCTGCTTTCAAGTTCCAAGGTCCAGGTAGGAGTCATTCACTGGTCTTTCCTCAGTTAGCTCATTCCTGCTGTAGTTAGAAACAGTTCCTTCAAACACCAGTGTGCCACTCATCAAAATGCTCACTTCTAGCAATACTGGGTCTTCCCTGGTGGCTCAGATAGTAAAGAATCTGCCTGCAATGCAGAAGACCTGGATTCAATTCCTGGGTCAGGAAAACCCCTGGAAAAGGAAATGGCAACACACTCTAGCATTCTTTCTCAGGAAATCCCATGGACTTAGGAGCCTGGTGGGTTACAGTCCTCGGCATCTCCAAGAGTCAGACACAACAGAGCAACTAACACTTGCAGTAATGCTGCACCTTTGCTATTTTTTTTTTTAAGTGTTCATAGGTATGAATTCAGAATCACTAAGTGACGTGCCTCAGATTGTGCAACATGTAAAGACTGGAAAGAAGATTTAAGCCCACTTCTCTCTTCTACCGTATCTCCTGCCTCCAGAGGTTAGATGATCAAGAAGCTAGCTGATAAGTCAAAAAGTAACATCAAAATGCATAGTATGTTGCTGTAAAAAGAAATGATAGATTCCTTCATCAACAGGCTAGAAGATGAATTGCTCTCAACATGTTTTATGGGGGGTTTCATCCAGTCCTATCTGACAATTCAGTGGACACAGGCACGAAGAGGCAATTTAGAAGGGAAGCCCAAGTTGTCATAATTCCAAGTCCTCTAGCAATAGATTTATAGTCTGAGGCAGTGTGAGGAATGCTGGCGCCCAGGATGCAGATTGTGGTCCATAAATTAGTGGGTGATTAAAACCGTACTAAGGCAGACACATAGCCACCAATCTGAATGATGCATGATTATTACCAGCCATAGCCAGCAGATGTATAGAAATAATTGGCTTTTAATGCTCATTAGTCAGTTTTATTACAAATAATGCATTTGCATCATGTTTGTAAATTTACGTGCTAGTGGATAGACATGGTGACAGCACATAGGAACAAGCAGAGTGATTATGAAAAATGCATCCAAAATGTATGAATATGCCCCAAATTACATTTATTTGTATATTTACTTGTTTTTAACCTTGCTTCCTTCCAAAACAAAATAATTTAAGGCAATTTGAAGAAATAGAACCATTATGAGAATTTTTCAATGAAGGCATCATGAAGAAAAGAAAAATGAAGGTCAGAAAATACAATGAACCAAGCAGTGAGTTAGTATGCTAGATGAATATCATAATATTCTGTGCACAAGATAAAAATGTAATTCAAAGTAACCCTTGCATTTATTAGCATTCAAAGCAAAGGAGTCAAAACTGATTAGTGTAAGATTCATGTGTTCATAGGGGAAAATGTAAAACAAAAAATATGCTTTTCTCAAGGGAAATATAACACGTCTCAGTTAAATGACCAGAGGGAAATTTACCTTATAGTTGTTCAGAAAGGTAACATGAATATAAAAGGAGGTGATCTTCAAATATTCTCTAAAGTAAATGCAATAGAGATTTTTTTTTTCTGATAAGCTCCAGCAAGTGAGCTGATGACATTTTACCAAATCACACTAGTAAAAATCAGGCCCTTGAAGATGAGAATTTACCTCCCTTTCCAATCCCCTTCCCTGCTCTATTCATACATTTTCTTGGCCCATCATTGTTCCCATCGCATGCATGCTTAGTCACTTCACTCTTGTCCGATTCTGCGACCTCATGGACTGTAGCCCACCAGGCTTCTCTGTCCATGGGATTTCCCAGGCAAGAATGCCAGAGTGGGTTGCCATTAACTTTTCCACACTCATCTATAATTTTAAGTTGGTAAACATTTAGTATTTACCTTATGGTGACTGTGAAAACTGTTCACAGTGGAGTGATATATGATACTTTGATGAATTTCCTTGCATAGCTTTTCCTAAATTGTCCTATCTCTATTCATTATTGCTAATTCAACCCTCAAATCTTTACCAGAAAGAAAAGTCTCCCCATAATGTAGTTGGGCACAGGCTTCTATCCAGAGTGGCAGCTTGTTGAGCCTGGGATTGCTTCTCACCATCACCTGGAGACACCCCACATCCCACCTCCCAGCCCCACTCCCACCCCAGCCATCTCTCTTGTACTGAATTCTTATTTTAATCAATCCAAACTTTGTTGATGCCTTCACCCTTTTAAAGTAAAATACCGCCTTGAATAGTTATCTAGAAAGGAGTATTGGGTGGGGGGTGTAACTTTTGAGACTGCAAACATCTCAAAATGGCTATTTTATTATCATGCATAATTGATGATAATGATGGCAGAGAATAATGGCTGGAGGCATTTCTCCCGGAATTCTTAAGGAGGTGCCACTTTGGTTTCTACCACACTGCTCCTGGAACCACATTTTTTCCTGTTAGGAGCATAGCACCATCTAGGCTCAAACTCAGTAAGTTTAATGTTGCATCATCAAAAAAGCAAGAGAGTTTCAGAAAAACATATATGTCTGCTTTATTGACTATGCCAAAGCCTTTGACTGTGTGGATCACAATAAACTGTGGAAAATTCTGAGAGAGATGGGAATACCAGACCACCTGATCTGCCTCTTGAGAAATCTGTAGGCAGATCAGGAAGCAACAGTTAGAAGTGAACATG
>SJYX01000463.1:447125-463408 GCA_006410675.1 Oreotragus oreotragus
TGCCATTTCCTTCTCCAATGCATGAAAGTGAAAAGTAAAGTCGCTCAGTCGTGTCCGACTCTTAGCGATCCCATGGACTGCAGCCTACCAGGCTCCTCCATCCATGGGATTTTCCAGGCAAGAGTACTGGAATGGGGTGCCATTGCCTTCTCCTAGGAAAATTCATAAAGTGGGTTTTTCATACATTGTTTACACCTCCAGCATGCCCATTTCCTAAGCCTTTGAGTCTCATTAAACACAGATATTCTGGCATTTAGTCCTCACTTACCCTGATTAGCACTTTGTCCATGCTATTAGGAGCCCTATTTGCATTGTACGCAAGGGCTTTTGCTAAGTATTAACTCCTGTATCATGCGAAAGTGGTCCCAAATCACTAAATTTTCCTTTATCCATTTTTATTCTCTAGCTTCCTGAATCAAGCACCTTAACAATCCAGTCCTACCCCTGCTCCCCTGGCCCCTGCTGGTCTTGTGGCTACTTTAGAGTCTAATCTCTTTGCTTCCAGGTATGTCATATTTTTAGCTGATATGTGGCAACTTACCCTAATTCTTGAGCTTTCCCAGTGGCTCAGGGGTAAAGAGTTTATCTTCAGTGCAGGAGACACAGGTTAAATCCTTGGGTCAGGAAGATCCCCTGGAGAAGGAAATAGCAAACTTTTCCAATATTCCTGCCTGGGAAATCCCATGGACAGAGGAGCTTGGCAGGCCACAGTCCAGGGGGTTCTCAAAGAGTCAGACATGACTTAGCAACTAAACAACAACAACAACAGCAATCCTAATTATTGTATTAATTATCAGGAAGGAAGATGGGAACAGATTCTGGGGGGGGATACCTGCTGTCCTATAGGGGAGAAATCTCTGAGTAGGTTAATAGCCCTCGAGCAGACTCAGAGATGTGGGGGAATTTAGGGCTTCAAAATTTTGGGAAGCATCAACCCATATGTCTTCATTCCATGTGTCTTGGACCCATTCTTTGCAATAAGGCTCTTTCCTCAGGCACAGACAGATGTTGGCAATGATATCACTCTTCTTTGTAGCTCACCTATGATGATAACTAAGTTGTGGCCCATCAGCTCTGTCTGTCTTTCTACTACAAGGAATGGGAGCCTTTTCGTATGTTACTCAAGAGGCACTGGCTTTGATAACTGGTGTCTTAATCACTCTCAGCCTTAGCTTTATGTTTCACTAGAGACTGAATAGAGATTAACAATAGTCATATCGTCTCACTCTCATTATCATTCCTATTTTCCTCCATACTTTTAAGATGTGTGATGGACTACCTAAGCTACTGCATTTTCTTCCACCGGCCAAACAGCCCAGCTCACCTCCAGTGAAAGTTTTGACAAAGGGATACCACTTTGTTCCAGAACCGTATATGCAACACTGATCTCAAGTGCCTGCATCCTAACAACCAGCTGGGTAATGGAAAATCCAGCTCAAAAATCTTGTCTTAGTTCTGCCTGCTTCAGTCGACTTATAGAGTCATCAGGATGCTGACTTTAATGTGAAATCCAGTGTTCAGAGGCTTTACTAGAGTATTCTCATAAAGGATCTCCATAGAAGGGAAGCAGACAAAGTAGGATTGGCCAAAAGGAAAAGTTGAACTTCATCACAAGGACAGCCTCAGCCAATCCCATGAAGAGCATGGAGAGCTTGGGAACTGAGGTGAGTCACTCTTGGAAGGCCATGATCTTGGGCAAGATGGTTCTCTGAAACAGAGGGAATCCCTGAAAAAGATGACAGTTAAAGCTTATCTCTTAATAGCTCTACCAGTGGCTAGGGGCCAAGTCCTTCATTCATGGGAGAAATGGGAAAATCTCTCTATGGCTACTGTGCTTTGATGGCTGTGTGGGTAAAGAATCTGCCTGAAATGCAGGACACACAGGAGGCTTGGGTTTGACCCCTAGGCTGGAAAGATCCCCTGGAGGAGGTATTGGCAACCCACTCCAGTATCCTTGCCTGGAAAATTCCACGGACAGAGGAGCCTGGCGGACTGCAGTCCATGGGGTCACAGAGAGTCAGACACGACTGAGCGCATGCACAGACGTAGGAAGATGTGGGCAGGAAGTTAGGATCCCTTCCATCTTCTGCAGAACCAGTTTTATTCTTGCTATTGCAACAGGAAATTATAATCTCATTCTGAGTTGATGTCCCTCCTAGATCCCAATAAATCCCAGAATGATTATCAATGCACCATAAAAATAACTATCTTAGGTATAAGTAGGGAGTGTGGAAGCTAAAGTCTTAATTCTCTAGAGCACAAAAGAAGAGTTTCAAAGTGATTTAGTAAATACAACGTGGGTGTCTATGATGTGTGAGATACTACACCCAGTGGCAGTGATTCCAAGACAGATGCTCCAGATGGAGTTGAAGAGAGAGACAAAAACTCATTAGGCATTAATACTGCTCAATACGTGTTACCATTAAGTAATGTCCTAATTATACTGAGAGCTCAGAAAGACAGCACCCCAGGAGCACTTTACAAAGGAAGCTCAGATACCTCTGAGCAGGAATATCTGACACACAGCATCCATTCAACCAGTGCTTGTTGAATAAGTTATGTGTGGGATATTAACAGGCGGCAGAAATTAGGGTGGATGGGAGAATTCCAAGAAGATCTTGAAGGCCTACTTGTTTTCCGTGTATAGAAAGCAGTAGGTAGTCCGGTGTATTTATTAGGTGAGGCTCGAAATATGGGGTGATGTCATGTTGCCTTGAATTCTCGTCTGAGGAGTGCTGTCAAGATTCTGTACAGAGTGGTGGAGGGCATGGGTTTCTTGAGGGTTTGAGCTGGTGAGTTAGCAACACATCCGTGGTTTATGGTGGTCCCCTTGCAGAAGTGAGAGAAATGGCTTGGTTGAGGGAAGAATTACGACAGGCTGGCCAGGAGGAGGCTGATGCAACAGGCTGGTGAGTGACTATGAGGTTTAAAGTAAGATACAGAAATAAAGGTGGGCCAAAGAGGAAAGCAGGGTGGGGCAAATTAGGAGTTTGGGATTAACATGTAAAAACTACTGTATACAAGATTGATAACCAACAAAGACCTATTGTATAGCACAGGGAACTATTCTCAGTGGTTTATTATAACCTATAAGGGAAAAGAATCTGAAGAAGATATATATATATATATATACATGAAATGAATTGAAGTGAAGTAGCTCAGTCATGTCTGACTCTTTGCAACCCTGTGGACTGTAGCCCACCAGGCTCCTCCGTCCATGGGATTCTCCAGGCAAGAATACCTTCTCCTATATATATATATACATATATATATGTATGGACTTCCCCAGTGGTTCAGCGGTAAAAAATTCACATGCAATTCAGATGATGCAGGTTTGATCTCTGGGTCAGAAACATTCCCTGGAGTAGGGCATGACAACCCACTCCAGTATTTCTGCCTGGTAAGTCCTATGGACAGAGGAGCCTGGTGGGCTACAGTCCATGGGGTCTCAAAGAGTCGGACATGACTGAAGTGACTAAGCACACACACACACACATATCACACATACACACACATCACACATACACACACACATATACATATCACAATATACATACAGACACACGTATATATATCACAATATACACACACACATATCACTTGTACAGCAAGTGGTTTTTGTTGTTGTTTAGTTGCTGATTCATGTCCGGCTCTTTTCTGACCCCATAGACCATAGCCTCCCAGGCTCTTCTGCCCATGCGATTTCACAGGCAAGAATACTGGAGTGAGTTGCCATTTCCTCCTTCCGGCGATCTTCCCGACCCAGGGACTGAACCCACATCTTCCGCATTGCAAGCAGATTCTTTATTACTAAGCCAGTGGGGAAATGTATATATATATATACACCTGAAAATAACACAATGTTAAAAAATTAAGTATACTTCAATGAAAACAAGTTTATTTTAAAGTAAAGGCAGAGAGCAAATGTTCCAGAGTGATGCTGAGGCACTTCAGAAAGATGCCCTGTGAGCTGCAGTGTCACATGTCCACCGACCCTCACAAAGCTGAGTAGCTCCTCTCCTCATCTTGTTTATCCTTCCCAACAACCAGATGCCTCAATATCGTGCCCCGCTCCCACACACGCCAAAGGAGAACCCTGAGCACAGAGGTGGTAGGTGACTAGCGGAGATAGGATGTGAGCTCAGTACTGTCTCCAAAATCTAGCCACTTCCACTGCAGAGGTCAAGATTGCATCACTTCCACTCCATCTATTTCTTTCATAATAACTAGATGGCAGGAACTACATTTTTCATCTCCATCATTTTGGGGGGAGTACTATTACAAGATATTTAGAAAGCAAAGACACTCAGTGAACTGTGCATCTATTTGTTATGGACGACCTTTAGGTCTGAGCCTTCCAGAGGCAATGAACTCCAGAACTCCTCGGGGAGCTAACCTAAGGAATCAGGTTAGCCCAAGGAATGAGGCAGCACACAGCAGGGCCTTTCAGCCCTATGTCAAAACAGACCACTTTACCGATTTGTTGGTTTCTGAGCCCAAATTAGCTCCCGCTGGTGAGCCAGGTCCCTGGATCTGTCGCCCTCTTCACATCCCCCAGGAACAACTTTTACAGACATGGCTGTCCCCTGAAACCAGATGTGGTCTCAGTTGCCTGCTCATTGTCTGTCTCTGGGCTTTGGAAGAGTTTTTTAGCAGGAGGACAGTCACCCTGCTTGTGTCCCCCACGTGCTGATCATGGAGCCTCAGGTCTGCAGCTGGGGTCAAGGCTTCTCCCTAACTGACTGACTGCTTGAGTGGATATGTGCAAAAAATTCTCTAGCAGAGTCCACTGAGCTGTTGCTCAAGATAAAATCACTCAGTGAGTTAAGCCCAAAAGGACTTTTAAAAATATTATCATTATTATTATTGCTACCATCACTATTATTTTAAGGAAGTACCAAAGATTGGCTCATAGTGTTGCTATAAGTCCATCAGTGACCCATGCCCCAGTTTTACAAAGTCACCTAAAAGCATCACTCGTCACTCAACTGGCCACCAGCAGATTTGAACTGAGTGATGCCTACTGGAGGAAAAGATCCATCCACATCTGCTTCTGAGAATCAGGTGAAACCCTTGTTTTACAATCAGGTGACCTTGCATTTGGCTCACAGCACCATCACCTTCTAGCTCTCCAGAGCCTCTATATTCTTCTGTCTTCTTGTATGTGGAAGGCAGGGTCTAGCTCTGCTAGCTGTACTACATGAAATCGAGTGCAGCATTTCTCAGCCCAAACCACTATATGGAGGGTGCAAAGAGACTCAGATACAGAGCTGGCAAATTCTCAGATAAGGAGACCAGGGGTGAAAAAGAACAGGCAAGCTGAGCATGAATGGGGAGGGAGCAGGTCCCAACAAGCATCCATCCTCCCCTTCTGGCTTTGTTCAATGTCCAGGGGAGTCTGTCGGTGTTCACTGGGTAATGTTAGCCTGTCCATTCCCTTTGAATCTGCTTCTCATCTCCAGTAAAAAATAGCAGTCTAAACTTGTCATGGTCATGATAAAAATTAAGAGAAATAATATCTTTAAATATATATTATATAATATATATAGTATATAGTTAAAGCCTGGCATGTGAGAGGAATTACCCAATGGAGGTCTCCCTGTTACAGGGACTTTAGAATCACCAGGTGCTTTCATAGGGATCATTTAAATATTTGAAAACTCTTGGTGAAGAAATTAGGATCAATCTGTTTGTCTACCTGTTTAGCAGATGAGGAAAACTGAGGCTCATAAAATCAGTCAAAACCTGAAACTGATGTGCTCCAAAGTACTCCCTCCCCTGCCTGCATCTTGAATCCTAGTGAATTTCTCCTTATTTTAAGAATTTCCAATGAGGCTACTGTCATTGTGGAAATTTAAGATATTGATAAGCTGTGAATTGTGCTTTTCATCTGCACTCTGGAGATGAGAAATGCCCCATTGCATTCTGCCACCATATTTGAACTTCTCACAGAGCTTAAAGTTTTCAGTATTATCTACCTGGGACTGTTCTAGTCTCCTCTGTTGAGAAGTCAAACTTAAAATAATTTATTTCATAAAATTGGACATATATTAAATGATTTAACAAATCTAACTTCCCTTCATTCCACTCATCCATTTCCCTTTTGAGAGAAACACCACATGTTGAATGCTCCCAATAAAAGATAATTCAAGAAAATAGACATTTGAAAAGGAGACACTTGTGTCAGCTGCTTTCTAGGTGCAGAGAAGGGAAATGCAAAAGGCTGGCCCCTCACCCAGCTGTCTGCGCTTTCTTTGCTGCAGAGAGGTGAAAGACAGATTGCTTTAACACTGTTCCTCTCAGCCCCAGAGGTGGGAGGCAGAACTTTTTGGAAGACAGCGGTGCTTCCTGAAGTCAACCAGTGAGCCATCAAGTCATGTCTGCAGAATTGCAACACAGCGCCCAGTGTGGGGCTGTGTTGTGAATCACATCCTCAGGTGTCAGTGGGAAAGGACTTGGGGGCCCAGGTTTCAAGAAAGATTGAAGCAAATGCTGCCTTGAAATAAAAATGATGGCTGTGTTAAGAGTGGTTAGAGTAGTATGCTTTCATTTTTAGAAAGCTTGCTGAATGTTTTCTCAAATTAATATTTCTATAAAAATGAAGTGAGACTAAAACTGGCTCACTGGAACCCACATGAGTTTTAGAGTGATCATCATAATGTCTACTTTGAGTCAATGCCTTTGCTCATATAGACACAGCACTCCATAGGTCACTTTCTGTCTTTTGAAGCACTCACCTTAGCCATCTTGACAGTGTTCATGGTCAGAACTGGCTACTTAATTTGCTGGGCCTATTATAAAATAAAAAATATGGGATTTCTGGTTCAAAACGCATGCTCCAGTTTTGCATCTGACTTTGCTTATGAAATTCAGGTTCAAATATAAAATTATCAAGAATTTCAAGCTGGCAACAGCAAAGCATTAAACAGAGTGTAGAGTCCTTTCAGGCTTGGATCCCTGCACATGCCGTGGTCACATGTCTACTCTTGACCTTCATTGTCCATCAAGACTTGCTTTCACTCTTGTTTATGACTCTGACCTGGACTAAATATTATGATCCTAAATCTTCCTTGACCATGTTTTGTAGCAATATGTTGACTGCTTTTTACCCAGATTCTTTGGGTGGCCATTCAGGCATTAGCAGGCATTTGGTCATGTCCAAAAAGCCCCTAAGAACATTTTGTAGCTGCCAACGTTGCTTCCCCAATGGCTCAGTGGGTAAAGAATCTGCCTGCAGTGCAGGAAACACAGGAGATGAGAATTTGATTCCTAGGTTGGGAAGACCCCCTGGAGGATGAAATGGCAACCCAGTCCAGTATCCTTGCCTAAAGAATTGTGTGGACAGAGTAGACTGGCCAAGCTACAGTCCAAACAGTTGCAGAGTTGGGCATGACTGAGCGGCTAAACACACAACATACAAAAGGTCCTCGATATTTGGTCATAAATGATCCTGCCTAAAACATCCACGAAAGCATTCAACCTGTGCCAAAAGGTCCTTGATATTTGGTTATACTTCTTCCTGTCCAAAATGTTCATGAAGACACTTGATCCATGCCAAAAAATCTGCAATATTTTGTCTTGACCAAGACCACTTCACATGAACCAAATATGCCCATGGACATTTTGGATAGGATCAAATTTCAAGGATCTTTTGGCATGGACCAAATGTCTTATGGATATTTGGACAGGCCAAAGGTCCTGCAAGGCCACTGAAGGGTTTTAGACAGTCCTGTGGGGCTCCAAACCTAGCCAAGACATGCATGGCATGCCCACTGGCCTTTTGCTCAAGTGGAACCAAGCCTTCATGGTTAACTGTAAATCCAGGCATGGTATTTCAGCATTTGAGACTGACTTTTCTTTTCCTTCCCAGTCTCTAATGCAACTGTTTTCTATCTCTTCTTTATCATACTAGTTCTAACAAATAGCCACAAGATGAATGAGCATCTCTGTTTCTCTTTGTGCTTCTTACCCTCTGGGGAGGATGCTAACAGGCAATGGAATGCAGAGACAAGGGTAGTAGGGGAGAGGGTGAGTAGAAGCCTGCATCCTGGATTATCACCAGTTGTCAAAAAATCAGTAAACTGCTGAAGGACTGGTGCTCATAGCATCTCTCTATCCAGAACAGGGTTTATTGCATGAGAGGTAAGTCTCCCAATTAATTACCATTTTCTGCTAAACCTTTTTGGAGAAATAGAAACATGTTTTAAATTTTATTTATGTTTCTTTTTTAATCTGGGGGGGAAAATGTGAAGATTTAAGGGAGTCCCAGGTGGCTCAGTGGTAAAGAATCTGCCTGCCGGTACTAGAGATGCAGGAGACACAGATTTGATCTCTCGGTCAGGAAGATCCCCTAAAGAAGAAAATGGCTACCCACTCCAGTATTCTTGCCTGGAAAATTCCATGGACAGATGAGCTTGGCAGGCTGCTGTCCATGGAGTCGCAAAGAGTCAGACAGACACAACTGAGTGGCTGAGCACCTATGCACCATGTACATAATCATTTAAATATGGGCTTGTTGTCACCTCTTAGGAAAGTCCTTCAAACTCTTGTCAAAATACCCATTACCCAAGAGCAAGTACATTTTCCTCTCTGTCATCCTCGTGTTGTCAAACTTTGATCTATCCTTTTCTTACATGGTGCTTTTACAACTTTCAGAATGCCCTGTAAATAATCCAAATAGATGTGCAGAAAGCAGGTCAGCCGTTCCTGTCAGTGTGGCACCAGGCAGCCCCCAAGAGGAAAATGCTCATTAGCGGTTATTACTCTGATGACATCACCAGAAATTTGCCTCATTCACTTGCTCACATGTTGTAATTTTGCTTGGAAAACGCGGCACAGAAAGAGTTATAGGCAAGGGCTTTGAACAGAACATCTCAAGTCATCTTGCAAGTTAACCCTTTCAAAACTGATCACTTCCTGCCAGCCTACCCCTTGAGGGAATGCCTGCATACATTTCTTTGGAGCACAAATTGCTAAAAGTGAAATTGCCCAATCAAAGGTTATGTATATGTTAAGCTTAGGTGATCATGCCTGAAAATTTTCTAAACTAATTGTGCAGATTCATACTTCTACAAGCAATGTTGAGAGCTGTTACACACCCTCACCGCCAGTAGGCCTTGATAGGTTTGTTTGGTTCTGTTTTCTCTTTCTTTTCTTCAGATTCAGTCTTTCAGTTAATGGTGGCTAATTGTGGCCTTCAGGAGCAGTTTTTGATTAGTGTGATACTGAANCGCTTATGAAATTCAGGTTCAAATATAAAATTATCAAGAATTTCAAGCTGGCAACAGCAAAGCATTAAACAGAGTGTAGAGTCCTTTCAGGCTTGGATCCCTGCACATGCCGTGGTCACATGTCTACTCTTGACCTTCATTGTCCATCAAGACTTGCTTTCACTCTTGTTTATGACTCTGACCTGGACTAAATATTATGATCCTAAATCTTCCTTGACCATGTTTTGTAGCAATATGTTGACTGCTTTTTACCCAGATTCTTTGGGTGGCCATTCAGGCATTAGCAGGCATTTGGTCATGTCCAAAAAGCCCCTAAGAACATTTTGTAGCTGCCAACGTTGCTTCCCCAATGGCTCAGTGGGTAAAGAATCTGCCTGCAGTGCAGGAAACACAGGAGATGAGAATTTGATTCCTAGGTTGGGAAGACCCCCTGGAGGATGAAATGGCAACCCAGTCCAGTATCCTTGCCTAAAGAATTGTGTGGACAGAGTAGACTGGCCAAGCTACAGTCCAAACAGTTGCAGAGTTGGGCATGACTGAGCGGCTAAACACACAACATACAAAAGGTCCTCGATATTTGGTCATAAATGATCCTGCCTAAAACATCCACGAAAGCATTCAACCTGTGCCAAAAGGTCCTTGATATTTGGTTATAATTCTTCCTGTCCAAAATGTTCATGAAGACACTTGATCCATGCCAAAAAATCTGCAATATTTTGTCTTGACCAAGACCACTTCACATGAACCAAATATGCCCATGGACATTTTGGATAGGATCAAATTTCAAGGATCTTTTGGCATGGACCAAATGTCTTATGGATATTTGGACAGGCCAAAGGTCCTGCAAGGCCACTGAAGGGTTTTAGACAGTCCTGTGGGGCTCCAAACCTAGCCAAGACATGCATGGCATGCCCACTGGCCTTTTGCTCAAGTGGAACCAAGCCTTCATGGTTAACTGTAAATCCAGGCATGGTATTTCAGCATTTGAGACTGACTTTTCTTTTCCTTCCCAGTCTCTAATGCAACTGTTTTCTATCTCTTCTTTATCATACTAGTTCTAACAAATAGCCACAAGATGAATGAGCATCTCTGTTTCTCTTTGTGCTTCTTACCCTCTGGGGAGGATGCTAACAGGCAATGGAATGCAGAGACAAGGGTAGTAGGGGAGAGGGTGAGTAGAAGCCTGCATCCTGGATTATCACCAGTTGTCAAAAAATCAGTAAACTGCTGAAGGACTGGTGCTCATAGCATCTCTCTATCCAGAACAGGGTTTATTGCATGAGAGGTAAGTCTCCCAATTAATTACCATTTTCTGCTAAACCTTTTTGGAGAAATAGAAACATGTTTTAAATTTTATTTATGTTTCTTTTTTAATCTGGGGGGGGAAATGTGAAGATTTAAGGGAGTCCCAGGTGGCTCAGTGGTAAAGAATCTGCCTGCTGGTACTAGAGATGCAGGAGACACAGATTTGATCTCTCGGTCAGGAAGATCCCCTAAAGAAGAAAATGGCTACCCACTCCAGTATTCTTGCCTGGAAAATTCCATGGACAGATGAGCTTGGCAGGCTGCGGTCCATGGAGTCGCAAAGAGTCAGACAGACACAACTGAGTGGCTGAGCACCTACGCACCATGCACATAATCATTTAAATATGGGCTTGTTGTCACCTCTTAGGAAAGTCCTTCAAACTCTTGTCAAAATACCCATTACCCAAGAGCAAGTACATTTTCCTCTCTGTCATCCTCGTGTTGTCAAACTTTGATCTATCCTTTTCTTACATGGTGCTTTTACAACTTTCAGAATGCCCTGTAAATAATCCAAATAGATGTGCAGAAAGCAGGTCAGCCGTTCCTGTCAGTGTGGCACCAGGCAGCCCCCAAGAGGAAAATGCTCATTAGCGGTTATTACTCTGATGACATCACCAGAAATTTGCCTCATTCACTTGCTCACATGTTGTAATTTTGCTTGGAAAACGCGGCACAGAAAGAGTTATAGGCAAGGGCTTTGAACAGAATATCTCAAGTCATCTTGCAAGTTAACCCTTTCAAAACTGATCACTTCCTGCCAGCCTACCCCTTGAGGGAATGCCTGCATACATTTCTTTGGAGCACAAATTGCTAAAAGTGAAATTGCCCAATCAAAGGTTATGTATATGTTAAGCTTAGGTGATCATGCCTGAAAATTTTCTAAACTAATTGTGCAGATTCATACTTCTACAAGCAATGTTGAGAGCTGTTATACACCCTCACCGCCAGTAGGCCTTGATAGGTTTGTTTGGTTCTGTTTTCTCTTTCTTTTCTTCAGATTCAGTCTTTCAGTTAATGGTGGCTAATTGTGGCCTTCAGGAGCAGTTTTTGATTAGTGTGATACTGAAAAATTTTTGTCCATTTAAAAAAATGTATTTTCTGTATTGGTGTGAAGGAAGGAACAGACAAACCTTTTTCCATTCTTGTCATGAAGTACAACTAATATCAACATAAGTAGAAGGGAAAGTTATAAAAATAGGATCAGAATCCAATGAAATAGAAAGCAGGTCAAAATATGAGAACAAAGTTGACATTTTTGTGAAGATTTATAAAATTAATAAATTCTCAGAAAGAAATTGTTGAAGATACACATATAAAACACCATAAATTTCCAAAACTAACAGTCCCCATGGGACTGCACAGGTCACATGCCTGCTCTTGACCTTCACGGTCCATTGTGACTTGCTTTCTCTCCAGTTTATGGCTCTGCCCTTACATCTCCAACCCAAGGTTACCTGTTATGTGTCTTTGATCTTCCTTGACTATGTTTTGCAGCAGCATGTGGACCACATTTTATCCATCTTGTCTGGCTAACCCAAAGAAGCTTAACAGTCCTTAACAAGATCATAAGAAAATACAGAGCCTACAGATGTTAAAATAAATAAAAATATTTTTTGTGGGATTAACATGTTTGGGTTTATCATCTTTTTCTGTAATGGATTTTGGTCATATATATGTTCTTAGAAATTCATCTTTTGAGGGGATCACAATTTATGTACAGAGTTTAATGACACACTTTGGCATCAAGGAGCAATACTGAATATGTGTTTTCCCTTTAATTGAGCAATTTCATCTGATTCAGAATAATCTACTGGTAAAGGTGAACAAAGAGAGCATTTGGCAAGAAACGCATCTTGCATGATTTTGTTTCTACAAATGTTAAAAGACCTCATGATTTCAAATATACTTCCCAAATATGCATGTATATGTTGTTCATGGGAAAACATGCTATTTTAGAAGTTGGCTCAAAAGGTAGTTATTGATTTCATGATAGTGACTGCCTCAGAGAAGAGGGCAAGGAAAGAAAACGAACAAAGAGCTAAGAAGAACTTATATCTGTGATGCTTTATTTCATTTTTTAAACACACCTAGAAATAAGTACAAATAATGTGAAAAACTCATCAATTCAGAATAATAGGTACGTAGTAGATGCTTAACTTATTCCAAATATCAGTCTGTATTTCCAGTTTTTTCTCAAAAAAGCAAACAAAATAAAAAAGAAAGAATAATATTACTCCCTCTGCATCTCACAACCTCCACACTTTCTTGTTGCTCACAGCTTGTCACACACACCTTTCTCCCTTCCTCCAACATGTACAAATGTACATTTCAGCTCTTCCAGAAATGACGAATTATGAGAAACAGTAGATTTGTCTTCAATTTGCATTTTAAAATAATTGGGAAATATTTTGCCTTTTGTTAGTTCTTCTTCTGTTTACCTTCATATAAATATTTTTTTTCCTCATAAACCTTCCCTCTCTTGACNATGTACAAATGTACATTTCAGCTCTTCCAGAAATGACGAATTATGAGAAACAGTAGATTTGTCTTCAATTTGCATTTTAAAATAATTGGGAAATATTTTGCCTTTTGTTAGTTCTTCTTCTGTTTACCTTCATATAAATATTTTTTTTTCCTCATAAACCTTCCCTCTCTTGACTTTAGACCATGATAAAGGAAAATAGGAAACTCACAAATTCTCCTCTCCCTCCCTACTTCCTGATATTTGTTATAAAACACTTTCCATGCTCCATCATAGTTACATAGTTATTTTTCTTCCTGAAAAAAAAAAAAAACAACCTTAATTTCTCCTAAATTTTATAATCTCATGTATATTTTAGGTAGCCATAATTGCCTCAATTATTTCACCATATTTTTGTATTTGAATAGTTTAGTATTCACTGCCAGTCTTTTCATACCAAGCCTTTCTATTTTGTGAGTTTGATTTTTTTTTTTTTTAACTCTGTAAATTGCTTGTTTTTTTTCAGGGAGCTTTCTCAAGAAGGTTTTCATTTCTGTATACTATGATTTTTCAAAATGCCTGTTGATTTTCTTTGTACCTGAATGACTCTTAGGTTGTCGATAACATTTCTGAATCATACAGTTTCTTACTCTTCCTGCCTCTGTTGACATTTTCTCATCATCTTCTAATAATGATGTGTAGATGTCTGAATGCAATGTGATTCTTCTCTTATTTCTTGTCCTCAAATGTTCAGGGACTTTGCCAAGATCCAAACAAAAGCAAGTAATTATAAAGAATATCCTCCATTCCTAAGTACATTATATGTTAACTCATATAATTCTCACTAATAGCAAATTATGAAGCTGGTGTTTTTCATATTCCCGCTTTACAGATTAGACATCAATTTGAGAAACCTGCCCAGAATCATGTAGGTGCTCATGGATAGAGCTAGGATTCAAGTCAGTCAGTCACTTAACCTTGGTATAGATAGTTCTCATATTTGAAGATTAAGTGACTTTTTCTTTTCAGGAATATTTCTATCTCTGAGGGTTCTTTTTTTGTTCTTTTATTTCAAGGACACAGATGTCCACAGATGGCTTCTTCAAAATGTGTAACTCCCACATGTATCATTACTATCATCGCTATAGCACTGTCCTGCTATGCTGTCCAATGTCCATCTTTGTGATGATCTCAGTTCTCTCATCAATCACAGACATGATTTCCAGTTAGAACTCAGTCTTTTCCCCATCCCCTGAAGTATGTTTATTAAAGTTATAGTGATGTGTTTTGATATTCAACTTCATTTCTCAGTTTTTACAAATTAACTTGACAATCTTAATATCTTAGACTTTAATTTTTCTTTGTATCAACTGGTTCACCTTCATATTAGCATCCTCTTTTAATAAGTTCCTCTGAAGTGTTTTATACAAATACTTCGGTTACTTAGGCTTCCCTGGTGGCTCAGATGATAAAGAGTTTGCCTGCGATGCAGGAGACCCAGGTTTGATCCCTGCGTTGGGAAGATTCCCTTGGAGAAGGAAATGGCAACCCACTCTAGTACCCTTGCCTGGAAGATCTCATGGACAAAGGAGCCTGGTAGGCTACAGTCCATGGGGCTGCAAAGAGCCAGACACGACTGAGCGACCACTTTCTCTTCTATTACTTGGAGTACACTTTCTTCCAGAAGATACTCTTCTACTTTTCTTGCTTCTTCTCTGTTTTCTTTTTGTTTATGATTTTTAATGGTATCATGACATTTATTTTTCATTTTAGTCATCTTCACATTGGTTATGCTATCTGGACACTTTCTTTGTTCAAATATAGACTATGCAGATTCTTCTTGATATCTTGCCTGACTTACTGGAAGTGTATTAGTGTCTTCTCCTGGATGTTCCCTCTGGGAACTGGTTATTACTGGTGTTTTCTTGAGGAGCTTCAGATGCAATTGTGACTGTTTTGATGGATGGCTGTTTCCTTACAATTTCATATAACTGCATTATTACAGTAGAGTTTTTGCTGACTAGTCCAGGGTGTATCCTTCTTATGTGGGCAGAGAAGTTGATGTTTATGTTGGATGGTTCTCCGCATACAGTTACAGGCTGACATATATCATAGCTTCATCTCACTGTTCCTTTTTCCTCCCTAACCAGAGGAGAGGAACACGAGGACTTTTATTATTTGAACAAGCATGATGGTATCACTTGTGCAAGCTCAGTCATGTCGACCCTTTGTGGCCCCATAGACTATAGTCTGCCAGGCTCTTTTGTCCATGGAATTATTCAGGCAAGAATACTGGAGTGGGCTGCCATGCCCTCCTCCAGGGGATCTTCCCAACCCTGGGATCGAACCCTCATCTCTTGCATCTCCTGCATTAGCTGGCGGGTTCTTTACCACTAGCACCACCAGGGAAGCTGTTGGAAAAAATACCAGGCAAAACTCCTTTTTCTACCTCCTTCTGCATGCTTTCCTTTTCCAAAGGACAGCCAAATTCTAACAGGGTTTGTTGTATTTTATTGTTGCTTGTAGTGGAAACAGTTATGATTAGTCTGTTTCCATGCCTGCCTCCTCTAAGTTTAAGAAAAAAATTGATGGGAAATAAGTTGTTCCCTTCTTTGGAAACTTTCCCACCTGTGGTGCTGAGAAAAGGCTTTTAATCTGGAGAAGGTATTCACAAAATTACTCCAGATGGCCTTCCATATTGGAAGAAATAAAGACAATATTGCAGGAGTTTTGACTGTATGTGTCCTCTAACATCTTATAGATTCTTGAGGAATAGGAAACTATTTGCATATTATTTTCTAAATCACTCTGTCATTCTGTTTCAAGATTATCTTCTTCAAAATGAATAACAATAAACTATGTGCTGCCTATTTTTGTATACTTCTGAAGAACTATTTACTTGTTTGAACCTTTATTTTATACTGGGATATCGCCAATTAACAATATTGTGATAGTTTCAGGTGAATAGCTGGTGTCCAGCTGAGCTGGGAAGAGGTGAATATCCGGGAGTTGTGACAGCTGGAGCTCCCTAGACATTTCTCTCTATTACTAAGTGGTCCTGTTGTGGAGTTTCTCCAGCATTGTGGCTTTGAGGGCCACACAGTCCTTCCCAGTTTCAGTTCAGTTCAGTTCACTTCAGTCACTCAGTCGTGTCTGACTCTTTGCAACCCCATGAATCGCAGCACGCCAGGCCTCCTTGTCCATCACTAACTCCCAGAGTTCACGCAAGACACATCCATCGAGTCAGTGATGCCACCCAGCCATCTCATCCTCGGCCGTCCCCTTCT
>SJYX01000463.1:478300-561233 GCA_006410675.1 Oreotragus oreotragus
GGTCCCCCGCCCCGCACCACGTGCAGCGAGCGGCCTGAGGACACTGTCTCACTGGCCACCCCGGTGCCCAGGGAAACCTCGAGGAGCCGTGTTCATCACCGACGGAAAATGCCCAGCCACCCCAGGGATTTGATCAGCCCAGATTAAACGTACGCCTGACGACAGCCCCGTCACACTCCTGGGGGACACGTTGGGGGAGAGATTCTAGGCAATTTCCACCTTTTCCTTAAACAGCATACAACTGCAGTGCAAAGAATCTGCTTCTACTTAATGTGAGCAGCCTTTTTTTTTTTTTTTTTAAATTCTGATGACACGAAAATCAGAAAATGCTGAAAACTCAAAAGTAGGAGTTAAAAAAATCTTCTTTTTGTCCAGAGGGCAGCTTTTCTGCTGGTACCTGGTATGTGGTGGGCCATCCCATGGGCAGTTCCAACCAAGGGCTTGCCAAACAAAGAAGGGAAGAAATGAGAGCGAATTGCTGGGCATCTGGGTGAGTCCCCAGTGAGCCAGGGACGAGGGCCATGCTCTGGGCGGCGTGGGGGTGGGGGTGGCTGACAGGGCACCCGCAAAGGGACAGCTCCTCGCAGTGCTGAGACCCCCAAGCTGACGGCACCAGAGGGTCCAATGTGACCCCTGGGCGCCAACGGCCCAGAGAGGCCCACCTCCAGAAGCCCCCTTTCCTGGATCTGCTCTGGGACGCGGGTGTGAGGAGCCGAGGAGGCTCCCCTGGGCTTGGGGCGTGGAGGGGAGGCTCGCGAACCTCCCAAGAACCACATCTGCTGTGTGGGACCTGGCAGAGGAGATGGGAAGACGTGGGCCCGAGAGGCCTCCAGGCACTTCTGTCTGTTCACCGTGGCACACGGCTCATCAGTGGACAAAGCCGCCCGCTGTTCAGACGCGCCAGGGGCCTCACCGGAGCCTGAGGGGGAGGAGCCGCAAGAACGCAAACACTCATGACCTTTCCTGGAGGCTGCCCGCGGCCAAGTGTGCATACCGGCCCAGCCGCCAGCTGGACCTGCTCAGCCGGGGCGGGCTGTGGGCGCGGGGCCTGGGGAGTCCAGCCCTGGGGGAGCCAGGGACCCTGGGATGGGGAGGCGGCCGCCTGAACCTCCGGATCCCTCCCCTGCAGGCCAGCAGCGGGGCAAGGGCAGGCCCAAGCTCAGGCAGGCGGGGGTGGCGTCAAGCCTGGAGCCCTCAGGGAGGCTGCCCGCAGGGACAGGTGGACGCGATGGACGGAAAAATAATACGAATCATGAGTCCAGGTTGGACAGGAGAATGGACATTCATCGGAGGGAGAAGTAACCCACAAAACTTACACATTAAAAAAGCTGGGAAGTGCCAGCTTCAAGAAGAGCATCAAATGTGACGAGCTGCCCCGCGGCACACCTCCGTCAGCCTGCGCTTGCCCGTTCAGCCGCTGCTCCGACGGCCGCTTCCTGTGAAACAGACTCGTTGCGTCTTGTGGTTCCGCTTTAAGACACGGATTCTGATCGACGATGTGGTCACCCTCAGAACAGCATAAAGCTGGCGCGCATCTGGAGGAAACTATAATTCGAAAGGCCACATGGGCCCCAGCGTTCACTGCAGCGCCACTTACAACAGAAGGAAGCAACCCGTGTCCGTCGACAGACGAGTGGACGAGGAATAGGGCCGTGCACACACACAGCGTCGCACGGCCGCAGAGAGCGCGGAGTGATGCCGTCTGCAGCAGCAGGGGCGGACGGAGAGAGGACCACACTAAGTGAGGTCGGTCAGACGGAAAGACACGATATGTGGTGTCGCAGACGCGGAGTCCAAGATGAACGGCACAGATGAACTTATCTACAAAACACGCACAGACTCAGAGACATAGGCACTCCTCTGCGGCACAGCGGCCTTGCCATTCCTTTCTTCCGTAGTTTCTACAAGTCCACGTTTCATCTTTACGCCTTTTAACCTACCAGGACTTAACTGCCTGTGGTGTGAGGCAGGGAGCCACACTCGGGCACCCTCTCCACACGGACAACAAGCTCCGTTTATTCCGTGTTCTCTTGACGAATATTGTCACCACCTGTACTCGACTTGCCCAGCTGCAAAATTGTGTCCGACTCTCTGCGACCTCAGGGACTGCAGCCCACCAGGCTTCCCTGGCCTTCGTCATCTCCTGGAGCTTGCTCAAATTCATGTCCGCCGAGTCAGTGATGCCATCCAGCCATCTCGTCCTCTGCCGTCCCCTTCTCCTCCTGCCCCCAATCTTTCCCAGCATCAGGGGCTTTTCCAGTGAGTCGACTCTTCACACCAAGTGGCCAAAGTATTGGAGCTTCACCTGCAGCGTCTATCCTTTCAGAGAATATTCAGCGTTGATTTCCTTTAAGACCGACTGGTTGGATCTCCGTGCAGTCCAAGGGACTCTCAAGAGTCTTCTCCAACACCACAGTTTGAAAGCGTCAACTCTTCAGCGGTCAGCCTTTACGGTCCAGCTCTCCCATCCATACACGACCACTGGAAAAACCATAGCCTTGATGCTATGTACTTTTGGCGGCAAAGTGAGGTCTCTGCTTTTTAAAGCACTGTCTAGGTTTGACATAGCTCTTCTTCCAAGGAGCACCTTTTAATTTCGTGGCTGCAGTCACACTGTCCACTGACTGTGTGTGTCTATATCTGGGGCTTCCCAGGTGGCTCAGATGGTGAAGAATCCGCCTGCAGTGTGGGAGACCTGGGTTTGATCCCTGGGTCAGGAAGATCCCCTGGAGGAAGGCTTAGCAACCCACTCCAGTATTCTTGCCTGGAGAATCCCGTGGACAGAAGAGCCTGGCGGGCTGCCGTCCACGGGGTGGCAAAGAGTCGGACACGACTGAGCGACTAACGCTTTCACTTTTATCTTTGTCTGAGTGCGTGTGTGTCTGAGTGCGTGTGTCTGCGTGAGGGAGTCTGAGTGTGTATGTACGTCTGAGAGTGTGTGTGTCAGGATGTGTGTCTGAATGTGTGCATCTGACTGAATGTGACTGTGCCTCCGTGTCTGCCTGTGTGTGAACCAGCGTGTGTCCCTGTGCTGTAGAAGCGCGTGTCTGAGTGACCGTGTCTGTGTGTGGGTCTGTGTGTCTCAGTGAGTGTATGTATGTGTGCGTGTGAGTGTGTCTACGTGTGTGTGGATGAGCGTGTGCCTGTGTTGTGTGTGTCTGAGTGACTGTATGTGTGTGTGGCTCAGTGAGTTTCTGCGTGAGGTCTTTAGCTGAGTGACTTGTGTGTTGGTGTGTGTGGCTGAATGAATGTGTGTCTGAATCGGTTCCGTGTGTCTGAATGAGTGTGTGAGTGCACACATGTGTGTCCATGTGTCCATGCGTGTGTCTGTCTTGGTCCCCCCTCCTCACGTCTGACCCACCGCTGGTCTGTGTGGAGCAGAAAGGGGACGTCAAAGTGCCCGCTTGCAGCGCGTCTTGTGAGGAGTGCACGCACCCCCTTCGATGCAGGGTGCACGCAGTGGTTGGTGCTGAGTCTGAGGTGAAGAAGCCGCTCAGGGACATTCTCTGACACGAGCCACGTCCTCCCTGGCAGCGAGCGTGCACCTTGGTGCAGGCATCGCGAGGCTCCCTCACCTAGCCCCCTCCCCGTGGACGGGCCTGCAACGCCCAGCCTCCAGCCTGGGCAGCCTGGTGATGACTCGCGGGGCTGAGCGATGGTTGTTCAGCAGCATCAACAATAGTGACCTTTATCTGTTCCGCTGCAGAATTGGCCGCAGTTTATGGCCAGGAAGGGATTGGCTGACGGTCTCTGCCAAGTTCCGTGGGGACCCTGGGCCGTGGGACATAAAAGGCCGCTGCCTGAGTGGCCGGCACAGCCTCTCTGCGCCCAGCGAGTGACCTGTTGGCGGCCGTGCGTGCAGACCCCAGGAGATGAGGGCCCTGCTCTTGACCCTCGGCCTCGTCGCCTCCCTGCAGGCCCAGAACACTCCGGTCTCGGACAGCTGGACTGAGGATGTGAGGCTCGGATGGAGCTGGGGCAGCTGGAGGGGCCCCTGGGAGAGGCACCAACCCTTGCCCCCTAGGCTGTGGTTAAACTGAGCGATGGGGGTCTGAAACAAACAAGCCCGGGGTGCCCACAGTCCTGGGGTCCCTGTGGGGCTGGAGCCCACCTGGGGTGGGTCCAGCGAGGGTGCTGGGCATCTGCTGAGGGTGAGAGGCAGGAGATGCACGGTGCTCCAGCCCGGGGGTGGGGCAGAGTCCGGGGCTGCTGAGCGGGGTAGGGGTGCTCAGCCTGAGCCCTGACGGCAGGCAGCTCTCTCCAGGTGTCAGGAAAGTGGTATCTGAAGGCCGTGACCACAGACCAGGACGTTCCTGGGAAGAATCAAGAGTCGGTGGCAGCCATGATCTTCAGCAGCCTGGAGGGGGGCGACCTGGAGGCTAAAGTCTTGTTGTGGTGAGAGCCGCCTCCCGCCTCCTTGCGGACCCCTCCCCACAGCAGGAGAGTGGCGTCGGGGGCTGGGCATCCCACACTGGGGTCCGTCCCTACCCCTCGAATGACGCTCTGCCCTGGACAGCTTTGAGGGGCCACTGCCTTACTGGGGACCCCGTGCAAGGACAGGTCCCAGATGGATGAGTGGCGGGGCCGGGCTGGGAGACCCGAGCAGCTGCCGCGTGAGATGCTGAAGGTCCCACTGGTGCCTGGACTCGGCGGGAGAAGCGCCACGCTCCCGGGGCTGCCTCGGGCCCGGGCCTGCCGGCAGCTGTGGTGGAGCGGGGCATGCGGTGCCCGGGCTGGGCTGGGCTTCCAAGGTGGCCGCACCCTGGGCATCAGCAGAGCACGGCTTCTGTGTCCTAGGGTTGACGGCCAGTGCCAGGAGGCGAGGCTGGTTCTGGAGCAAACCAGCGACCCCGGCAGATACACGGCTTGTGAGTCCTGGAGCCCCAGGTGGGGCTGGGGAGGTGGATCCCAGCACGTTTCTGGGGGTCAGCTTTCAGCCAGAGAAGCCCCACTCCTTTCTGACCCCCTTAAGTGTCCGGGGACTCCTCCCACCGCTCAGCCTGCCTGAGAGGTGAGGAAAGCTGAGGCCATGTACAGGTGTGACGGCCTCGTCCAGAGGGGCTGGCCGGTCCGAGCTCCTGCCGGAGCAGAGCTGAAGCTTCCCCTGCTCTAGCCTCTTTGGACCCCCTGAAGCCCCTGGGATCCGCCCACTGGGTGACCACCTCCCGGGAAGGGCCTCTCCTGGGAGCTGGGGGCCCAGGGCCTGGGGGTCTGGCCGGGGTGGAGACCCTGGGCAGGCAGTCCTGGAGGGGCCTGGTTGCTCAGGACCGTGTGCCGCCCTCCGCAGACGGGGGCAAGCGCGAGGTGTTCATCTTGCCACTGCGGGCGCAAGACCACTTCATCCTGTACTGCGAAGGCGAGCTGGATGGACGACAGATCCGCATGGCGAGGCTTCTGGGTGAGGGTCCAGCATCCCAGCCCCGCAAAGCCCCTCCTGCCCCCTTTCCCCGTGCCTTCTGCTCAGGAGAAGCCCTGAGGAGGCAGCAGGTCCCACGTTACGGCTCAGTGTCTGTAGGGGACGCGGTGGGCGCAGGATGCCAACGTCAGTGTCGGGGTGGGCCTTGCCGTTCACCAGGCAGCTCCTTGCGGCATCACACTCGGCTTCGCTCCTCAGGGGACGCCTTCGGCAGGGAGAGCAGTGCCTGCATGGAGCCCGAGTGGGAGGGAAATTCCAGCTCCTGGGGCTTCATTACGGACGAGGCTCAGGCAGGCACTGGAGCGTCAGAATCTTCCTGACAATGGACAGGAGGTCCCACGGGTCACGGAGGGTCCCTGTGGTCAGGAGCAGAGTGGGCGTCAGCCCAGGGACCAGTGTGGACTCCCTCCTGGGCAGACCTTCCATCCTCAGGGCGTTTGCCGAGGGCACTTCCTACCCCGCCGAGGCCGGCCGCGTGGGTGCCCCATGCCCCCGAGACTCCTGGGCGGGCCTGCTTCTCCAGCCTGACTCTCCACCCGGCCCAGGGCCCGAGGGTCCAGCCCCCGCCGAGGAAGCCACTGAACCCCCCAGGCTGGAACCGAGGCGGCCACTCCTGGTTCTGCCCTTCACCCCGCCGCCCCACCTGTCCATCTCCTGGTTTCACCAACAGGAAGAAACCCGGAGAACAGCCCAGAGGCCTGGGAGGAATTCACGGAGTTCGCAAAAGCCAGAAGTTTGAACGTGAAGATCTTCAGGCCCCTGCAGAGCGGTGAGAAGCCCACAGGCGCCGGCTGCTGGCTGGTGCCCGCGGCGGGGCCGTCGGCAGAGCTGAGGAGCACAGGCCGCAGCGACTGGGGATCCATCCTCGCTGGGGTCATGTGACGTGCTGGCTGATGGAGGGGCCCTGGGCTAAGGGAGTCCCTGGGGTCTTCTGAAATGTGCTTTCTTTTTCTGCAGAAACTTGCTCTCCCAGAGAAAACTAGGGTAAGTGAACAGCTGTAGAGCACACTCGGGGTCTCGGGGTCCCTGAGGCTTTGAGAGACCATGTGGTCGACTGCCCAGGCCTGCTCCCGCCTGGCAGGAGACCCTCCCTGGGCCAGGCAGGTGGGGCGTCCGCTCCTGGGCTCACCTGGCCCCTGGCAGCGCCTTCAGAGGGCTCAGAGTGTCAGTCCTGGGCAGTGGGGAAACCCCTTTGCAGGGTGGGAGGCCGTCTGCTTCCTGGTGCCCCCGGCCCCCGTGTGCTTGCCGGCAGGCGTGCAGTCCCTCCTCACCGTGACTGCTTCCCAATGGGCTGCTTAGAAGGCTCGGAGCTGAGGCGCCCCACGCAGAAAGGTCCCTCTCGGGCGGCGGGTCCCTTGGGAGCGTGCCCAAGGTTGCCTGCCCAGGTGTGAGCAGAGTCAGAGTCCAGAATGTGGCCCCGCTCCTCCTCTGCCCTCGCGGGCTTGAGGTCACTTTGTCAGACTTTCACGTGTGGGCTTGGAGCCTGAAGGCCACCTAGTGGAAGGTCCCTCTTTGCTTGCCCAGAGCTCCCTGCGGGGCCCCTGCCCCCTGCTGCAGTGCTCGGAGCACGCTCCCCCTCCCTTGTCCTGGCATCGTGACCCGCCCCCTCCTCTTCAGGGCAGGGGGCACCGAGGCGCCACGGCAGCCCCCGGGCAGCGGCTTCAGGGGCGTCCACCCCGCAGGACGAGGAAGGAGCCCTGTTCCTGGCACACGGGCCGCTGCACCCCCTCCCTCCCAGCTCCCCACCCCTCTCCTGGCTGCAAATAAAGAGTTTCAGCATCCCCAGTGATTCTGCTTGTCTATGGGGCCCCTCAGAGGGGGCTGAGGCAGGGATGGGTGTGGGGGCCGGGGTGGGACCCCCAGCCTGTCATGGGGAGGACCCCGGGTCTGTGCCTGGGCAGGTCTGGGCAGGTGAGTTACGGCCCTGGAGGTGAATCACCACACGTCACCTTGTTCAAACACCTTTGGGGGGATTTTCGGTGTTTTCTCTAAGATTTAGAGACTCTGACGGCATCCACACGAGGCAGCGAGCCTCAGAGGTGAGAGGCAGGCCTCTGACAGCCCTGAGCGCAGAGGCTGCTGGGCAGGGCGCATCGGGGCTGTGCCGGGGACAGGGTGGCCAGGGGCTGGAGCCGTGGGGCCCTGAGCGGAGAGCCCGCTGGGCAGGTGTGAAGCGCGGGTGTGACCGGCGCTCGGGAAGAGGAACTGCCTGTGCCCGGCCGTGGCTCCCAGTGGCCAGGACGGCACCGAGCCGGCCCACCTCTCCTGGGCCTGGCTCCCCGGTCTCAGAAGGGAGCCGGGGTCTTACCCAGCATCTGAGGGTCTCCACGCGGCAGGCCCTCCGGACGCCCAGCTGGGGACGCAGAGCCAGACCCGAGGTCATCTGCGGCGGGTGCGGGTGCGCCTCGGGCGCGTTCACTCAGCTTGGCCGCACCTGGGGCTCACAGGGGCCCGCTCAGCTCCAAAGGGTGGCCTGCGGGCGTGGGGTTCCCAGACGGCTCATCTGGGGAGGGGCCCAGAGGGGTCACACTGCAGCCCCTTCCCCTTCCCCTGGGGGTCCGCGGCTCACGGCGTCCCCCCAGGGTGGAGCCCAGGAGCTCAGCGGCAGGCTCTTCAAGCTGCCAGGCACAGGGTTCCTAGCAGAACTCTGCCTGCTCCTGGCGGCGGACATGGGGCTGATCTCAGGTGAGCAGCAGGGAGCCCAGGTATCAGGCCCAAGGCCCTTGGCTACCCTCCTCCAGGGGCTGGCTGATCTGCAGCGCTGGCCCACTGGTCTGCCTCCGGCGCCTTAAATGGGTGTTTCCGCGCTTTGTCCAGAGTTGATCACCGCTCCCTGGGGGAGGTGTGGAGCTCTGGAAGCTGCTTGGCCAGGCTGGAAGTGGCTCAGTTCCGCTCAGTTCCGTCGCTCAGTCGTGTCCGACTCTGCGATCCATGGGCTGCGGCACTCCAGGCCTCCCTGTCTATCACCAACTCCCAGAGTTTACTCAGACTCATGTCCTCTGAGTCGGTAATGCCCTCCAACCATCTCATCCTCTGGAAGTGGCTCTGCTGTTGCTGCTAAGTCGCTTCAGTCGTGTCCGACTCTGTGCGACCCCATAGACGGCAGCCCACCAGGCTCCCCCGTCCCTGGGATTCTCCAGGCAAGAGTACTGGAGTAGGGTGCCATTTCCTTCTCCAATGCATGAAAGAGAAAAGTGAAAGTGAAGTCGCTGTCTGTCCGACTGTTAGCGACCCCATGGACTGCAGCCCACCAGGCTCCTCCGTCCATTGGATTTTCCAGGCAAGAGTACTGGGGTGGGGTGCCATTGCCTTCGGCTCAGCGTCTGCTAAAGGAGTCGCACTTCACAACCCCGACAGAAGAGGGCGCACTGACAGGCGGCGAGCGCGGCGGGTCACTGCTGATTCGCGATGCTCACAGAGGCGAGGCGAGGAGAAAGCAGGATAGCCTCTTGGGTGGGCTTTCCCTAGAGCCAGACCCTGCACGGGGCTGGCTCAGCTGGTTCCCCCTCCCCAGTGCAGGGCGCGATCGGCTGTCCCTGCGCTGCTCCCAGCGAGCTTCTGCCCCAGAGGAAGCCCTGGGGCAAGGAGTCCCCAGGGCCTGTGGTCAGGGCTGCCTCTGTGCCAGGAAGGTCGGGTCTGGAGGTCCTGGGGGCCCTGACATGACGGCCCCCCTTACACTGCTCAGATAACCTAGTCACCCTGCTCTTCTTCAGTTCAGTTCAGTTCAGTCGCTCAGTCGTGTCCGACTCCCTGCGACCCCATGAACCGCAGCACGCCAGGCCTCCCTGTGCATCACCAGCTCCCGGAGTTCACTCAGACTCACGTCCATCAAGTCACTGATGCCATCCAGCCATCTCATCCTCGGTCGTCCCCTTCTTCTCCTGCCCCCAATCCCTCCCAGCATCAGAGTCTTTTCCAATGAGTCAACTCTCTGCAAGTGGTGGCCAAAATACTGGAGTTTCAGCTTTAGCATCATTCCTTCCAAAGAAATCCCAGGGCTGATCTCCTTCAGAATGGACTGGTTGGATCTCACTGACCCTACACTTTGGGTCATAGCACTGGGTGAGTTGAAACCAGGGTAGTAGGAATCTTTCTAGACTCCATTCCTATACAAAATTGGTTAACAGTAACTCAGTTTTTCTGGAAATGAGTGTGAGACATAAATTCATTTCAATAAGCCCAAACTGATCCAAACTCAGATTCTTCCCAGTTCAGTTCAGTTCAGTTCAGTCTCTCAGTCGTGTCCGACTCTTTGCAACCCTATGAATCTCAGCACACCAGGCCTCCCAGTCCATCACTAACTCCCGGAGTTCACTCAGACTTGCATCCATCGAGTCAGTGATGCCATCCAGCCATCTCATCCTCTGTTGTCCCCTTCTCTTCCTGCCCCCAATCCCTCCCAGCATCAGAGTCTTTTCCAATGAGTCAACTCTTCGCACGAGGTGGCCAAAGTACTGGAGTTTCTGCTTTAGCATCAGTCCTTCAAAGAAATCCCAGGGTTGATTTCCTTCAGAATGGACTGGTTGGATCTCCTTGCAGTCCAAGGGACTCTCAAGAGTCTTCTCCAACACCACAGTTCAAACGCATCAATTCTTCAGCACTCAGCCTTCTTCACAGTCCAACTCTCACATCCATACATGACCACTGGAAAAACCATGGTGAAGCTTAAATTCCATTAAATGCATGGGAAACATTCCTGAAGCCATATTTAGAGGCTTTGCAGAGTGAAAGACAGGTTTACATCATTCTGAAAAGCACTGACTAGGATAATGAGATCACAGGCTAAGCTTCAGACCATGACCTAAGACCTACATCTCTCTGTAAAAACAAGCACATCTCTTGTCATCAAGAAGCCTGTTAGGGCCTGGACATAAAATTCACTTCTCTTTCCATGTACTTTTTGGTACCCCAACTGTCGACATAGAGTTGTGATCATTTAAACAGTTCTGGGTAAAGAATTACAGCTTTGTGCCCTAAATCAGCCTGCCAAGATGTAGCTAAATCCTCACCTATAGTTCCTCAATGTTGCAATCTGATCAAAAGCAAAGACTTGAAAAAACTCATGCCCTGAAGTGGCCCAAACTGACTGTAAAACAATCAGATGTCAGTAGGAACATGAGTTGGTCTCTAACTGCAGGAGGGACTGAACGGCTGGCAAAGGGGTAAGTCATGGTTGGTGGATGTGCAGAATCACAGCTGATGGTCCAAGGAGTTGTTCCCTTGAGGGCTGTGCTCTCTGAGTTTCCTTGGAGATCTGTCCTCCACACTCCTACCACCTGAGTGGTTTTCAAGAAAAGAAAATATGACCATCTCACTCCTCTCCTTTAAAACTGGTAATGGTTCCAATGCCTGTTAGAATATAGTCCCAAGAATTCAGTTGACAGGCAGAGTCTTCTTTGCTTCTTTGAGCAGTATTCTCTCACATTGCAGGTACCAGCACTTTTATACGTGTAGTAATCAGAAGTTAAGTTGCTCAGTCATATCCGACTGTTTGCGACCCCATGGACTGTAGCCTACCAGGCTCCTCAGTCCATGGAATTTTCTAGGCAAGAGTACTGGAGTAGGTTGCCATTTCTTCTCCAGGGGATCTTCCCAACCCAAGGATTGAACCCGGTCTCCCACATTGCAGGCAGACGCTTTACCATCTGAGCCATCAGGTGTCTCCAGAAAAAGACTATCATTTATGTTCTATCTATCTGTATAGATTTAAATGAATCCTGGCAATATTCTTCCTAGTTTGATTGCTAATACCTATTTTTGTCCATATCATATTGCTCTGGGCTTTGAGTCTACTTAGGCAGTCTGCAAGTTTCTTTAAGATTCTATTAGTCAGTGTCTAGTAACCAACCACTTTAGGTATTTCAAATAGAGAGAATTTAATACAGGAGAGGTGTTATAAGGACAGAGAGAACAGAAGAGAAAATAAAGGAGGGGAGGTGACCAAGCCAAAGGAAAAAAAATGCTGGTACACAGAACTCAGAGCATGCTGACACTCTTAAGCAGCAGTCTATAAAACTATACTTGCTATGGAACTCTTGACACTATCTCAGCCAGTGTTAATTCTGTCCAAGACAGGGGGCAACTGCTTGGCCAGGGCTGGAGCTGCAAATAGGTGCTACTTCTGCTTAGGCCACTGAAGCCTGCAACCCCTTCATTCTCCCAGCCAACTACACCCATCAATGTCTACACTGTCACAGGTACAAGCCTCAGCTTCTCCCCTTGTCTAGTGATCCCCAGCCAGCACTTGCTATCAGCAAGGGAGCTTGATAATGTCATTTGCCAGCTCCCAGCTTTAGCATACAGGCAAGTGTGTCTTCTTCTACTTCAGAGAGTCTCCAGGAGCCTCTGATCCAGAGGATTTTAATGTTGTCTTCACATGCCTCTTTTCAGCCTCTTTGTTAAAGCAGCAGTAAAAGTTTAAATAAGTTAATCTGTTGCCAAGCAACTCACTTTTGTCTCAGCATACTTCTCATTGCCGGTGGTGGCATTTTTCTATTTCTTCAGTGACAAGGCACTGGCAGGTTTTAAAGAATTATACATACACCTACGGTATCCAGAGGTTTTTTTTGTTTTTTTTTTTAAGTGTGATTTTTATTACTTTAGATAGATGTCTCTCTGAAGCTAAAGAGTGAAGTATATCGCTTTTCAAAATCTCATGTACTTTCAAGAGACCTTGGCTGCACCATATATATTGGCAGGTTTTTTGCTTCCTTGTTCTGAAAATGGCATAGATTTAGTGCTTTAGATGAAGCTATGGACCCCTCCATCTTATCTTCTTCTTCTTCTTTTTTTTTCTGGTGGGTTTTCTCTTGAGCATTAAAAATTATTCCAGATTGTCTTCGTTTCTTTAGGAAAAGAATGCACAAAGACTAGCTGATGAAGCAGAGATTTTAGACATGACCATTCAATGGCTATTTGGTCTTTCAATGTTAAAAGCTTTAGTTTATTCTTTATTAGGATAAATTTATACATATGCACACATATACATATAAATGTGCATTTTTTCACTTCTACCTTCTACCTGTATTCATGGGATGGCAGGGAAAGACATGTGTTAAGTACACTGTTGCTGATAGTTGTTGTCCTTAGTTTCAGCCCTGTGTGGGTAGTTCATGGATTCCCCTTAGGTCTTATCGTGCCCATTTTGTAGATGAAGAAGAAGAGAGGATCAGAGATGCTGAGCAAATTGTCCCAGTCAAATCAGTCATTGTTGGAGAAGGAATGAAGCCCAAGTATGTTAATGTTAAGATGAGACTCAGTCACTGTCCTGTGATGGTATCCTGGGGCCTCCGGGTGCTTGTTTCATGCTTATGATCATGGTAAAGTTGGTAAACCCAAAGGTCCTTTTAAAATTTGAGCTTTTAAAGGTTTTATTTCAGCTTCATTTTAAGTTATGATCCTAACCAGAATACTCACTGGGATCCTAGCCAGAATACATTTCACATACCCAGAGAAGATTGTGCTATGAACAATCACTCGAGAATTCTTGTCCTTGCTACAGAATCTATTACCCTGGCAGTTTCAAACTGGGTCTATTTTATGAGTACATATTTCAGACATGGTGTCAAGCTATGGCTGTAGCAGGTCAGCCCCGTGGTCGTCCTGCCAATGAGACATTTGGACAAAACATTCTGCTGCTGCTGCTAAGTCGCTTCAGTCGTGTCCGACTCTTTGTGACCCCATAGTCCACCAGGCTTCCCTGTCCCTGGGATTCTCCAGGCAAGAATACTGGAGTGGATTGCCATTTCCTTCTCCAATGTGTGAAAGTGAAAAGTGAAAAGGAAGTCGCTCAGTCGTGTCTGACTCTTCACGACCCCATGAACTGCAGCCTAAGAGACTGCACTGCCCCACTGTCTTCAAAATCCACAGACTCTCCTAACAATTATGGTATCTTTGACTCTAGTCTCTCTCCTGTTTGTAATTTTTTCCTCTGCTGCCACAACTGCATGTTTTGAGAGCAATTTTTAAACTAGGAGTAAGTTGTTCCTTTTTTCTTTTACTTAACAGGCTAATCAAGACTTAGAATGTGAGACCATCTTTTGGTCAAGAGTATTAGACTTCCCTTGACCAAAAGATGCTCTCATGTTCCCTAGGTCTTGGTCAGCCCATTAAGTAAAATGTGCATTGTGGTCAAGGGTATTAGAATTCTGCACACTTTGAGTCCCTCCTCTTAGACCTGATGCCATCTTCATCTCTAATTCATACCCTTTGAAGTGCAAAAATGTGAAATAGGTTCTGCAGAAACAAAAGGCCTCAGATGAGTGCCCCTTGGAGCAAAAAGCTGTTGTGAAGAAGGTAAGGTTCACATAGTTACAGAGACCACCTTCTCTTCTGCCCTGCTTCTGGGATTTGAGGAAGTTAAGTTGGAGAGTTTTCTCCCATTCTAAATTACTTTAAATGTTTCTCATAAAACATTTCTCATTCACAGTGTCTCTTGTGAAACATGTGAAGGAGAATTATTAAAGCATATTGGCACCTTTCATGATGATTATCCACTTGATTCTCATAACAGCTCCTCTCCTTCCAGGCTGTAAAACTTGTTAAGGGAAGGAGGAAGTCTCATTGTTTCTTCCTCATCTAGCCCCATACTCTCTCCAAAACACCCAGCACAAGCAGGCATCTTATTAGCAGTTTTAGAAGATGGTAAGAATGCCTTCTCCCTCCCTCCTGCCTCTTCAGATATGCCTACCTGTGGAGAGAAGGGACTTTTAGGGCTTTGCTGTGTCCTGGCACAAAGAGGCCAGTCACAGTAACTGATTAAGTAAGTCTTTCGAATTCTAGGAGTTATTACAGAAAGTTCAATGTTGCAAAAAACCCAAGTCATATCCTCCAACATGGTCTTTCTCACTGTATTTTGATTTCCACTTCCCTGGGTCCTGGTGGCTAGCTTCCAGTTGCTTCACAGCTTTGTCAAAGAGACAGTTAACTATTGACTTCTTCAACTCTGAAGAGCCAACTACAAGCCCATAATATACTAATTGCATACATTCACTTATTTAATGTTTATAAAATTCTGGAGGTTACAAATGGGGAGATGATGCTTTAAGAAATTAAGAAAAGCAAGTTTGCTAGAGTTAAATGACTAATTAGTGGCTGATCCAAGAGTCCAGGGCTGTTTAACTCCAAATTTCCCACTGTTTGTACCACCAGACAGGACTTTGGTAATTATTCCATTTGTCCCACTTCCATCTCTTCAAATGTAATTCTCGGTAAATGTAGTCACTTCCCCAGGTGCGATAAAAGAAAGTCTCCTCTGAGGTCAATTCTAGATACTTACTTTCAACACTATTTTCTTTCCACTGGCCAGAGTCTGCAAAGAATCAAGAGGTCTTCAACTTCTCCTCCAACTCATTCATTCTGTGAATCAGCTAAGATCTCCTCTTTACTTCTCCTCATAACAAAGGACCTGTTTACATCATAGTGTTTCTCCTGTGAGAGGAAGCAGATTCTGGGAAAAAAAAGAAAGAAAGAACGAAAGAAAAAAAAAAGGAAACCCTTGCCAGGAGTGATGTCTTCTAGTCCATTGCTATGACTGAGGTTGCACATTTCTATCCATTCATTTATTAACTTCTTTTTATTTATTTTTTAATTGGAGGATAATTGTTTTACAATATTGTGTTGGTTTCTGCTATACAACAACATGAATCAGCCGTACATATACATACATCCCTTCACTCCTGAACCTCCGCTGCAACCTCCATCTCACCCCTCCCAGTTGCCACACATATTGAGTCTATTTAATAGAAAATATTCTGCAAATGCCAAACTAAAACCGTAATATGTTATGGACTCAATGTTTGTGCCCCCACCCCTGAATTTATATGTTGAAATCCCACCCCATACCACTGTGATAGTATTAGGAGCTGGGACCTTCAGGAGAAAATTAAGTCATAAACATGGGATCCTTGTGAGTGAGGTAAGTATTCTTATAAGTGGAACCCCAGAGAATTCTTTTGCCTCTTTTCTTCTGCCATGTGAGGACACAAGGGGTTAACTGGCTGTGTGCAACCAGGAAGAGGGCACCTCTTGCCAGATCCCAACCCTGCTGGCACTCTGATCTGGCCTCCAGAACTGTAAGGAAACAAATGTTCATAAGCCAACCAGTCTATGGTACTTTGTTACAGCAGCAAGAACTGACTAATATCAGGGCAAGCAACTTTCCCAATTACTTCTATTCATTGTCTTTAAATTCAAATAGAATCTGAGCATAATTTCAAAATCTTTGACAAATAACTTGTCAAAGACAGGTAAGATTCTTGACAACTTCTTCATGAAAATGGTTAGGGGCAGAGTCAGGTTTCAGGATCACTGTCCCTTGCTTGGTTCCAAAGGCAAGTCATTGCACTTGAAGTGATGTCATTTACTGCACCTCCTTCCTTTGATGGACAAGACCCTGGAGCTGACTAACACTGTAGTAGCAAAAGCAATCTACAGATTTTGAGAATCTAGAGCAGGAGGAATTGTCCCAGTCTCTGTTGATGAGACATTCACCAGCCATGTGGAAACACTTTTGCTTGCTCAACCACCATACTTCTGAAATATTTTAAAATTCCAAGCTATGTCTTGCCACATACTAAACACGGATTCAGCAAACCATCCTCTGTAGCATCCTCACATCACAGTTGAAAGGGCATCAGGGTTTCTGAATTTGCAAACCAGGAGGAGCAGCACTTCATCAGGGCTTTGGGAAGGTCCCTGAGGAAGGGGAGGTATTTCTGCTTTTCTTTCTTCCCTTCTGTGTAAGCTCCCCAAACACTTATTTCACACACCTGGGTAATCTACCTCCATATTGCATTTAATGCAGATCACATTAAATTTTCTTGTTGGAAGAACTTGAGAGGAGGGAGAGGTCCAAAGCAAATCAGACCTGTGGGGGTGGCCAGTTCCTGGAGATGATAACCATTCAGACTGAGGGTGAGTATTACATGTTGATGAAAGGAATTAGCCATGCAAGCTAAGGGGTGTTTCCTTATGCTGCTGTGTTTAAATGTGCCTCTTTCCACCAGCAGTCCCTCTTCCTATAATAACTTTCCCACCTATACCTGCACAGCTAATTTCTTCTCATGCCTGAATTTCAGCTCAAATGTCATCTCAGGAGTCTCACTCATTCTGTATCTCAGTTCCTTGCCTTGGGTACACCTTATGTACACCTCTATCAAGTGGGACTATAACTGTCCTACTAGATACTAGCTACTTCAGGGAATGGCTCTGACTTATTTCTGTGATCCCCAGGAGCCAGTATGGCACCTGGAAGAGAGTATTCACCCAGAAATTATTAAATGAATAAATGAGTGGATGAATAGTGTGTTAGTTGCTCAGTCGTGTCTGACTCTTTGCGACCCAATGCACTATAGCCCGCCAGACTCCTTTGTCCATGGGATTCTCCAGGCAAGAATACTCGAGTGGGTTGCCATTCCCTTCTCCGGGGGATCTTCCTGACCCAGGGATCGGACCCCCATCTCCTGCATTGCAGGCAGATTTTTCACTATCTGAGCCACCAGAGAAGCCTGAGTGGATGAGTAAAGGATCACAACTGGAAAGTTATTACTAAGTACATTTTTTTCTGGTGAATAGAATGAATCCGTACTAGTTTTGTACAACTTATTCAAAATTTTTTGTATCACGATGTCTGCTGCTAAGTTGCTTCAGTCGTGTCCAACTGTGCGACCCCATAGATGGCAGCCCACCAGGCTCCCCCGTCCCTGGGATTCTCCAGGAAAGAACACTGGAGTAGGTTGCCATTTCCTTCTCCAATCACAAGGTCTAGGATTTTCTAAATCCTCATGAGAAGAAGAGTCAAGAGCCTGAACTACATTAGAAATATTAGATCAAATCATCAGCTCCCTAATAGAATTAAGAATTAAGATGTGAATAAATTCCTTCTCCATCTGACACTATGTACTTGGAATTTTAAAATTATTTTGAAATACAGTATATATAAAAGAGTATGTGTTATGTTTATGTATGATTTAAAGTGCAATACTTGTATAAAGAATAATAATAAAAAACCTCATGAACCTCCTACCTAGCTTAAGAAATAATGAACTATGGTCTTTACCAACCTGGAGATGAAATGTGAACATATGGTTCTGTTTTCATTATAAGCACAGCTTGTGAAAATTTTACATTGTGTTTAGAGAACATGATTAACATTAACAAAATAAATAATCTTTTAAGATTAGGACTTGAAGAGCCAATTTAAGGCTCTGGTAATCTCTGTGATACCTATTGCATCTCATGCTTTATCTCCTTGCTTTCCTGGTGTTGGATTCCTCTCAGTTGTGTGCGTGTGTGTGTGTTTAAATCACCAGTCCAGCATTTTCCCTGAACTGTATACCTGCACATATCTAATTATCTGGTAGACATCTATATTCCCTTCTCCAGGAGGTCTTCTTGATCCAGGAATTGAAGCCAGGTCTCCCACATTGCAGGCAGATTCCTTACTGTCTGAGTCACCAGGGAAGCCTCTATGTATGGTTCAGTTCAGTTCAGTTCAGTTCAGTTCAATCACTCAGTCGTGTGTGACTCTTTGCAACCCCATGAATCGCAGCATGCCAGGTCTCCCTGTCCATCACCAACTCCCGGAGTTTACGCAGACACATCCATCGAGTTGGTGATGCCATCCAGCCATCTCATCCTCGGTCGTCCCCTTCTCCTCCTGCACCTCTGCACAGAGCCTGGGGGTCTCTGGGGGTCGTGCTCCCTCCAAGAAGGTGCGACGGACCTCCTGCCTGGTCCTGCATTGCTCTGGGCTCCAGGTCTTACCCACCAGTGGTCCCAGCAGCCACCCGCCTAAAAGCTGCATCGTGGGGTCGGGGCAGGAGGCCGCCCGCGGGGACCCCAGGCCTCGGTTCTTCCGGATTCTCTGCTCTCTGGATCTGAAGGTTTACCTCCTGCTTTGCCTCTGTTCACAGGTACTTCTCGGGTTTGCCTCTTCCTTGATCTCGTCTATCAGTCCTCCTGGAGAACCAGCGTTGGCCTTATTTACTTATTATTTTTAACGTCTGTTTACTTGTTCCCTTATTTCTGGGCTGCCCCGGGTCTTTGTTGCTACGTGAAGGCAGTCCCTGGTTGCATAGAGTGGGGGCTGGCCTCCAGTTGCGGTGGGTGGGCTTCTCATCGCGGAGCACGGGGGGCTACGTGGCCCCTGGCACGTGGGCTTTTCCTGGATCGGGGATGCAGCGGGAGCCTGGGCACTGGCAGGCGGATTCTCACCCACTGGGCACGGGGAGCCAGCTTGGCTTTAGACGGTGCTTTCTCACGTCTCCTTTGCAGGATTTGGCTTCTTCCTGTTAGATCCCTCCTCTCTCTGTTTTGGGTTTGCTCTGTGATGATTTAAGCACTGGTCTGAACACTCGGTTTCAAACCGAGTCCCTTCGTCAAGTCTCTAACTAAACTCTATCCGAAACGTTCTTCCCTGTCTTTTCCTGGACCGATTTCCCTCAAGATGGTCGAGTACAAAAGAAAGAGGGGATTGAGACCCCAAACCAGCTCCCGTGTCCCTAGCTTTTGCCTCCTGGGCCTCCTCTGGTTCTCGAAGGGTTGGCTCGGGACGTGGTGATTAGGAAAACCAAGAGCAACTGTTGGGCCAGGAAACCGGGGACAGTTTAGGCCCGACACACGCTTTAAAGGTGTTTTTACAGGAAGCGGACCCCCCACCAGATGGAAGCTGCTGACCACAAGCACGGAGGCCCCAGACGCCTGAAACCATCTGGAGCGTCGAGCACAAGCTGTTCACACCTTTGCGGCCCCCTCCCCACGTGGCCTTTGAAGCGTGTCTCCTAACCAGCAGCTCGGGACGGGCTGGGGCCCTGCCCGCCGTCTCCCCAGGCTGCCGGCCTCCTGAGTGAAGCAGCTTTTCCCTCTCCACCAGCTCTCGGCGCTGGAGGATCGGCCTTTCGAGCAGCCGAGCGTGGGTTCGGTGCCGGCCTCGTCAATTACAGGTTCATCTGTTGGCTTCATCGTCTGTTTGCTTCCAGGCTGTGGTCAAAGCAGAGATAATTCGGAGGGGAGGCTGAGGGGCGGTGGACGCGGAACTGCTCCGCGTGCAGGCGGATGTCAGCGGCTCAGCAGCTCCAGCACAGCCCGTCGAGAAGGTCGTCCTTTCTCCTAGAGCTGCTGTCACACCTTTGTCCAAAAACCCGTGGGCCTCCTGCTGACGTGCGTGCCTGCCTGTCCATCACTCACACGGACCTGTGTCTATAAGCACAGGCTGAATGGCTTCTTATCTGCCTCGGGGCGGCGGCTCAGAGCCTGCTTGGCCTGCCAGCCTCTGTCCATTTCCCAGCGAACCTCAGCTGGGCCGTGGACCAACCCTGCCTCTTGGGCGCCCGGCGCCCAGCTGTCCAGGCGTCTTGTGACAGTGGGCCGGGCTGAGAGACCTCTGCAGAAGCCAGGGTATCCCAGGTCCAGAGACACCCTGTCTCTCCAGAACGTGGCAGGGGGTACCGTCCTGCCACGCCCTGGGAGAGGGCCACACAGACCAGGAACACAGGAGCCTCTCCCTGAGGCTGGACCTGCCTCCTTGTCTCCTGAAAGGGCACTGGGCCTGCCCCCTGACCACCCGGGGAGGGCAGGCCTCTGCTCAGTGGCACCTTGGATGGCAATTGCGGTAATTGCTGGGTCCAGCTGAACGTTCAGTTCCGCCCCCAGGGAGTAGGGTCATGTGAGTGTGTGGTGGCGGGAGGGGGCAAGCCCTGCCCCGTGTGGCACAAACGCGCCTTTGTGGGGCCCCAGGGTCCACCTGTGGCCCTGGCTGCCTTCTTGGTCAGCCCCAAGTCCCAGAAAGCGCGCCAAGACCAGAACCTCCTCCGTCCCCGGGGAGAGAAGGGGGCCCGCCCTGGCCCAGTGCTGTGTCTCTGAGTCGGCTGCTGTGAAGTACAGACAGCTGGACACTGCAGAGAGCGGTCAGACACGACGAGGGGCTGCCACGAGGGAGCAGGCTGGACGGCCCCTCTCAGGGCGGGGGCCCCTCGTGCCCTGGACGTGCAGTTGTGGACAAGCGGGCAGGCGCCCCACCCAGGGCTCAGACAGGTGGACAGACACCAGTGGGGTCACTCGGGCAGGAGCTCCGGGGCAGTGGGTGGGCTGTCCCCAAACACCCCATCCGGGCCTGGGAGCTGACGGAAGTGGGCCTGCGAGGTGGGACTAGGTTACCGATGGTGAGGCAAGATCGGCCTGCAGCCCAGGGCTGGTGTCCAGACAGACACATAGGAGAAGGCGTGAGGGGACAGAGTGGAGGGCTGGGGGTGTGGCCACAGCCAGGGGCCGCTGGGAGCTGCAGGGGGCAGGAGGCAGCCGCCTCTGGAGACTGCAGCGGGCCGGCCCTACGGGCACCTGGATCTCAGACTTGGGGCCCCAGCACTGGGAGGGACTATGTTTCTACCGTGCCCAGCCTCCTTCATGTCAGGGGCCCAGGACTCTCCACAGACAATCCACAGGGAATGTGGCACAGTTGGGGTGTACCTGGGAGGACTCCCCGAGGAGGCCATGCGGAAGCCGAGCCCTGAATCCTCAAATGGTGCAGAAGGTCGCAGGCCGAGGGGCCACAGGGATAACCGGCCGCCAGGTCAGCAAGGCCAGGACTGAGCCGGGCACCCGCCTCCCGTTCCTGACCCACCCTGTTTGCTTGAGGGTCAGACCTCGGGCTCGCGGAAGACCCTGCAGGAGCGGGGAGGTGCGCTCAGAGAAGGGAGCAGGCTGAGGGTGAGGCCAGAGGCCCCCTCCCGCCGCCCCAGCTGCGGGACGGCCCTCCGCCCCCCACAGACCGCGTGGGGCCCTGCAGCTTAATGAGCCGTGGGTGGAAATGACAGGTTCCCTTGCCAGCAGGCCGCAGAGTGCGGGGGCGTCTGTGCCAAGCTCCCTGGGACCCTGGGCTGGGGGTACAAAGGGCGGCTGAGGGAGGGCCCACAGAGCCTCTCGGAGCCTCAGCGGAAGGACCTGCTGATGGCGTGAGCCCAGAGCCCCCGAGATGAGGACCCTGGCCTTGACTCTGACTGTCGCCCTCGGCCTGACCTTGGCCTGACCTCGGCCCTGCAGGCTCAGGACAACCTGTCCTTCCAGGGGCCGGATGTGAGGCTCCGGGGGAGGGTGGGGGTCGGGGGTCCTGGGCTGAGCCCTCCCTAGCCATGGAGGCCAGCGTCTCGGGATCAGGAGGGAGACGTGGTGTAGGGCTCGGCCCTGGCCCTCCCCACAGACAGTGACCGCCAGGGCTGGGAGACTAGGGGCCAAGGGGGCCTCCACCCCATGCGCTCAGCCCCACACAGCACCCCAGGAAGGTGCTGGAAGGAGGGGACCTCAGTGTGCCCAGGGAGCATCCTGGGGGTCTCCGAGGGGCTCCAGGGGGCGTCAGGGTCGAGGGAGCTGCCCGTGGGCGGGTGGCTGGCGAGGTGGGGGGGAGGCGGCCGCCAGCTGCACACGCGTTTCAGGTTTTGGGGACGTGGTTCATCACGGCCGTCGTGGAGAATGAGGGCCTCACAGGGGACAGGGTGTTCCCCGTCACATTCTCCATCCTGAGCAACACCCATGTGTGGGTTGCCGTGACACACAGGTCAGTGCCTGGGCTGCTCCCGGCCACCCGCTGGCCCCGCTTTCCCAGGCCCGAGGCCCTTTATCAGGCCGGGCTGGGCAGCGGCTGCGAGCCCACCCCCTTCAGGGTCCGCCCACCATCCTGTAGGCGTGGGGAGAGGCTGAATGCCCGCTGAACTCTGAAGAAGGGGCCGGGGCTCTGCCGGGATGGGGGTGGAGGAGCAGAAGGCTCCACCCTGAGCTGGGGTCCCCTGCGCTGCTCCAGGGGCGGGGTGGGGGCCCCAAGCATCCGAAGGGTGGAGGGGACCTCAGGCCCCTGTGCATGGGGCTGTGTCCTCCAGGACCCGGGGCTTCTGCTACGACGTGGATGTTGTCCTGGAGAAGACCAGCGGGTCCGGCACTTACACCGCCTGTGAGTCCAGGACTGCGGGGTGGGGCCCCAGAGCGGGAGCCCCAGGCTGGGCCCTGTGGCCGAGAGGGGGCCGTCAGGATGGGGAGCCCCCTGCTGGGGCTCAGGGCAGGCGGGGGCACCAGGGGACAGGAGACTAGATCCAGGGGGCGTGGCAGTAGGGGGCCCCCTTGCTGCCACCAAGCCAGGCGCCAGGACTCGCTGCTAACACGTCCAGCCTGTGGCCCTCCGCAGCGGGGGGCAAGACCCCCGTGGAAGTGGGGGAGCTGCCCGTGAGGGACCGTCTCATGCTTTACTGTGAAGGGCCATTCAAAGCAGGAAGGTTCAGAGCAGCCAAGCTCTGGAGGGAGCCCCCTATCCCGGCCTGGCCCCGTCTCTGCTCCAGTCTTGAGGGAGCCCCCTCTCCTGGCCTGGCCCCGTCTCTGCTCCAGTCTTGAGGGAGTCCCCTCTCCTGGCCTGGCCCCGTCTCTGCTCCAGGGGCCCTGCCCGCCCAGCAACAGCCCTTCTCTGCCCAGGGCTTCTGTGTCCCTGAAGGGGCCACGCTTGGGGGCACGGCACACACAGGCCCACGTGGGCCTGGAGTGCCCAGGGGCCCGTGCAGGCAGACAGTGCCCTCTGGCCTGACAGACCGCGCTGGAGGCACATTCCGAGTCCCACTTCCAGAGGCAGGAGGCATTGAGGGAGGAGATCTTGGGGCAGGGACCCTCACGGGGGTGCAGGCCAGGGATATCTGGTCAGAGGGCAGCGCAGTTCCTCTGGGAGGGGTGCCTTTCCAGGTCAGGGGCCTGACCCTGCAGGTGGCTCTGGGATCCGGCCTGGGTCCCCCCGGAACCCCCAGGGACTCGGGTGTCCCCCGGGGCTTCCCCCCCTCTTTCCCCGGGACCTGCCGGCTGAGAGGGGCCCGTCTCCTCCGCACCTGCTCGGCATCCACCCCAGGCTGAGCCCTCCTGCCCTGTGCCCTCCCCGGGAGCTGGGACGGACTCTGCTTCCGGGTGTCCCCCGAGGCCTGATTCACCGCCGGGCGCCTGGCCTGCAGGTAGGAATCCCAGCGTGAACCCAGAGGCCCTGGAGGCTTTTAGGAAATTCGCGCAGCGCAAGGGCTTGTCTCCGGAAGACATCTTCACACCTGAGCAGACAGGTGAGGGGCCGGCCCTGCGGCACCCCCGGGCCCCCTCTGCCTCCTCTTCACACCCCGGANTGTGAGATGAGTGCAATTGTGTGGTAGTTTGAGAATTCTTTGGGATTGGAATGAAAACTGACAGGTTCTCAAATTCAGTGGAACTAAAAACTACAATGCGTAAATTCTCTCCTATACATCTTATAACCTAATCTTTCCCTTTCCTAGTCCAGCCATTAACTCTCCCACACTATACATTTGGTGTTATCATAACTTTTTTTTTTCTCTTTTAACACTGCACTGTAACATGACACTCTCATAACTAGCTTTTCTATTCATTGTTTCTTTCATTCTAAGATATTGTACACAAAATTTCCAGGATTTTTTCAAAAAACAAATCTTCATTAAGCCACTTCTTTGTTTAAACAATAAACAGACAGATACATTGATGCTCCTCTGCAAGCTGTGATCTGAAGAGACCAGGGTTCTATGGTGTTAACTCAGGAGCCATCAGAACAGAAATCCCGTGAGCAAAGGTACAGTTTCCTAACCTCAGACTCCACAGTGACCCAAGAATTTACCTGGGTCTTGGTACCAGGAAAGCAGTGAGGAAGAGATGCTCTTCTGCATGGGAAGGAGGGACCTTGGTTGGCGAGCACCATGGACTTATCACTGGGTTGCCCCCACCACATTCCAAAGGGTATATATTTGCCGATATACTACTTTTCTTCGTTCTAGAAAATCTAACCTCAGTCTTATATGAAATGTCCAGAACCTTCTTCATGCTCAAATTTAGCAGATGTCTATTCACTTTGCATGCTTGAAACAGCTTAGAGGTACCAAAGAGACTCTGCAAAGAAGTCAAAGTATTTTTGAGGGGCTTTGTGTGAATGAATTTTTTATTTATAATTATATGATTGAACTGTGACTGCCATAACCAATTTGACCACGCCCCAGTTACAGGTAAAAACACCTGTAGTGGCCCCTTGGACTTTTAGAAGTTTCTTTGGGTTACTGGAAAGTTTCACATGCCCCAGCTACATATATGCCTCTAAGGGAAGAAGGACCCCTATGACTCTCTCTGTTTAGTAGAGTTTCCAAAAGAAAATGTGAGGCTTCCATCAGGTAAGCTTTTTGGCCAGTGCTGCTCTGCTCGCATGCCAGACAGACCAGATGGGAAGCCAGACGTCTTGAAATTTTGTGGCTCTTGACTGGATCTGCTCTTCACCACTCGGTATCACGCTATGGTTTTTGTTCCTTTTTTCTAACACAGTGGATCCTGCTGTCTCCGTCTTGCATTTTATTCAAGACACAATTGTATTAGGAAGTGTGAGGGTTGGTAAAAACCTGGGTTAAAGTCATACTCTTCCCCCCTCCCCAAGTCATAAGAGCAATTCTATAGCTAAAGCCAAAATAATCAAGTTTATTTTTCTTCTTTAAAATTTATTTCTGGCTGCACTGAGTCTTTGCTGCTGTGTGTGGGCTTTCTCTGGTTGCAGCAAGTGGGGTCTCTTCAGATGTGAGGCACAGGCTTCTAACTGTGGTGGCTCATCTGGTTACAAAGCACGCGCCCTTGGGCACGTGGACTTCAGTGACATATGGGCTGAGTTGCCCTAAGACATGTAGAATCTTCTTGGATGAGGGATCAAACCCATGTTTCCTGCCTTGGTAGACAGATCCTTAACCACTGGACCATTGGGGAAGTCCAATAGTCAACTTTAGGTTCAGAATACATGCCAGGTCATCATCAACTCTAAAGGCACCCTGCTACATATTTGCTGTCTGGCACTGGATGATCTATTTAATATCCCTGAACTTCAATGTTCTCATCTCTAAAAGAGACATGATACAATCTGCATCTGGGGCTGTGGTGAGCATCACACAGGACACTATGATAGCAGGTGTAAACACTGTGTATATTATACATGCCTATCTATCACTGTGATGGCAACTCCCCAAAAATGGACCCAAAGTGAGCATCACTCAGCTTGTGCCTGATTGCCAGGCTCCTGCTTTTTGTCTGGGCCATATTCAGTGGGAGTCAATGCCTTGAAAGAGGACTCCATGTGATACCAGCTCTGGGTCTGCCATATTTAGATGGCACACAATTAAACTAAAGCCTCATTGAGGGATTATTTTGCTCAGTAAATGTAATTAAAAGCCAACTCTGAGTGGTTTTCTAATTACAAATATAACTTAGTTTGATTCAACAACTATTTGTTGAACATTAGATATTATGTATATCAAAATTTTAAAAAGGCAAAGTTTCTGAGGTCAGGAAGATGAACACATAGATGATATCTTAACAGTGTGATAAATACTAAGTGTACAGCAAAGGGCTATAAGGACCCAGAGGAGAACAGTATAAGCACCTCTGCTTGGTCAGTGGATGAATTTAGTGGAAGCCACATGGAAGAGACGGCATTGGACTAGGACCCTGGAAGAAGAGATCGTGTTTCCCAGGTAGAAAAGTTGGGAGGGGGGACTCATAGGCAGAGATAACAGCAGCTAAAGTGTCAACCAAGATGCTTTGATTGGTTCTGGTTGTCACTCCTTACTACTCATTTCACTTTGGGTAAATTACTAGACCTATCATTTAGTTTCCTTATGTGGAAATCGATTCTAATAATATCTACCATAAAGGTCTTGATAGAGACAAAATGATATTATGGAATTTCACTAATGGCATGCTGGGTATGCAGAAGATACTCTACGTTTCAGACTCATTCATGGAACACAAAGAACTTGACGAGGGCAGCACAGTTCAGCGTCTTAATGAAGGTCCCCAAAGTTCACGTCCCTGGGAAAGAGTGTGGGTGCTGGGCTAACTGTGGAGACTGTGAGAGTGTGGGCATGGCTGTGTTTTGCTGCTGTGTGTTTGTTTCTCACTAAGGCCATCAGTGGACTGCAAGGAGATCCAACCAGTCCATTCTGAAGGAGATCAGCCCTGGGATTTCTTTGGAAGGAATGATGCTAAAGCTGAAACTCCAGTACTTTGGCCACCTCATGCAAAGAGTTGACTCATTGGAAAAGACTCTGATGCTGGGAGGGATTGGGGGCAGGAGGAGAAGGGGACGACAGAGGATGAGATGGCTGGATGGCATCACCGACTTGATGGATGTATCTTGCATGAACTCCAGGAGTTGGTGATGGACAGGGAGGCCTGGCGTGCTGCAATTCATGGGGTTGCAAAGAGTCACACACGACTGAACGACTGAATTGAACTGAACTGAACTGAAGGCCATCAAACTGAATTACTGGGTCCTCTCCCCAGAAGACTATTCCCTGTTCTTGCCACTAAGAACTGTCACATTTCCCAGAGCCAAGATTATGGATCCAGCCACTGGAGTGATCATAACTTTCTCAGCAAACACATCAGCTGTGACAGCGTTGGTGTCGCTGGCCGCACAGTTGGGAAAGCTCTCCAGTGAACAATCATCCTCCTGGGTTAAGTTTTCGCATGACTGTGGTTATACTGGGCTTTCCTGGTGGTTCAGATGGTAAAGAATCCACCTGTAATGCAGGAGACCTGGCTTCAGTCCCTGAGTGGGAAGATCCCCTGGAGAAGGGAATGAGTACCCACTCCTATATTCTGGCCTGGAGAATTCCATGGACAGAGGAGCCTGAAAGGCTACAGTCTGTGGAGTTGCAAAGAATCGGACATGGCTGGGTGACTTTCACTTAATGGTTATGTTAGTGAAGTCAAAGTCCCAGAGGAATGAATTATGCATAACTGTTTCCAAATAGTTTGTCCAAACTTCTATCCCAGACTCACCCTTCCCCTCAACTGACCTTTGTCCTGTGTACTCAGTTCATGACTGTACCCCCGACCCCACAAATAACCATCCAGGAGAAAACAGATGAAATAAACACCTCCCATCAGGTACCTATGGAAAACAGCAAACTGCTTGTGTTCCCTGCACAGTTAGCTTTATTTTTAAGTTCTCCTGAGCAGTAAGAGAGCCACAGCATAAACTTCCCAAACTCACAGTATTAAGTTACTGTTAATAGTGCTGCCTTCAGACAACTGTGCTATGGACTGACCCTCGGGTTTGTGGTTTTGTTTTTCAACTCCACGCTCAGGTCGGGAGCAATAAGGTTAGCCACCTGAAACAACAACATTGGCCTAATCTAGAATGATCTATTTCCCCAGCAAAGATTGGTTTCTGTGTTATTTTTATTTTTCAGGGGAGTTAACGTTTAACTGGCACATTAGCTCTGTCCATCTCCCTGAATAGATCTGTCTGTTTCAGCATGTTCGCCCACCCCACCACGGAGCCCTGCTTTCCTCGAGATTCAGGAAGCTCTAAATATTAATGAGGGCCAAAGACCCATGCACTTGGTGACTCCTTCTCCACCACCCACTCCATTAAACACAGTTTCCGAAGGTATTTCGCAACTTGGAAAAGCTGATCGGAAAAAGTGTGGCACCGTTACAATTGTGCAGGATGCTATTTTTGAAAATGTCACTTACGCAGAAGGAACCGGTGGCCTGATGGGTGTCCTGCCGGGAGTTACTATGAAGCAGCTCAGAAGATTTGTAGAGAAAAGTGGTGTTCACAGTGTGGACCCCTGGTCAGCACCATTCCCCTGCATGAGAAATGTGGTAGAAATGCAAAGGTAACAGATTTGCTGAGTCAGAAACTCATCAGAAATTACAGGAAAGGCCAGCTATCCATGTCTTGATGACCAAAGACTGGGATGGATCTTGTCTGCCTATCTTGTTAGAACCATCATAATAAGCGTTAGACACACACAAGTGTCCTTCAGGGACTGAGATTGGGGCTTTACACAGTCCTGGATTCTATGCCAGTTCTGCCATTGATTAGATGTTTATCTTAGGCGTGTTTTGTCACGTATCTCAACCTCGCTGTCTTCATTTGTCAAAAGGTGAGAGTAATATAATCTGCTCTGTTTAATCCCTTGAGTTAATTGTTACTTATGGTGTTCATCATACATTGAATAAATATTGGTTAAGGGGCTTTAAAACCTTGAGAGCGCCTCACGTGGTGTCAAAGCCTTACTGCAAAGACTTCCTAGTTATGAGTCTCACGTGCTATGTGGGGGCATCTGAAACACAGGACATTCTGAGCACAGTGCAATAGTCTTGTGTCTTGTCAATGACACAACAAAAAGCGTGCATCTCGAGTCCTTCTTAGATGCACACGTGGAGGCAGTGTTTCAGTGGAACCTAAGGAGACTTGGAAGATGACATAAATAAGCACGTGCTTCCTGGAGGCACAAGAGAGCAAGGTGAGCTCACTAACCGGCAGAGCTGAAAGTGTCTAGAGCAAGAAGCACGCATGAGTGTGTATAAAGGCCCGCATGTGTGTGCGCGAGCCTGTGTGTTCGTGTGTAAAAGAGAAAAAGAGAGAGAGAGAGAAAACAGGAGATAAAGGGAGGGGTAGAGGAAGGAGAGAGATACACAGAGAGACGAAAACAGATAAAGCCTGAAACTGAGAGACAGAGAGACTGAGCGAGAGAGAAATAGGTCAGGGAAAGGAGGAGGAAGGAGAGGAGGTGCGGAGGATAAAGTAAGAAGGCAGAAGTATTTTTATGGCATCTTACAGTTTTCACGGGATTTTCAGCAGTGGCGCCACCCTGTTCCTACCTGCAGGATATTTTACCAAGTGCTTCACCCCACCCAGCCGTGCTACAAAGCCCTGCTGAGTTGACACAGGAGGAATCTGACGCCCAGGGGACAGAGTTACCTCTCTCACGAGTTCTGGCCTGAGAAGAGGCAAAAGCAGGGACCCGAGGGCTGGCCACAGGCTGAGGACAAGCACAAGCACTTGGTGCCCAGGCCTCTCTCTAAGGACTGCCCGCCAGGCTCCAGGCCACCTGAACCAGGACGGGTCAGGGCACATGCAAGAAGTCAAGGAGAGTTTTTACTTCTTCCCCTCCATCTGCATGTATTCTTATTGAAACAATAATATAGCAGTGAACCTACCTAAATAAAAAATCCTCCCTATTGCCGTCACCTTCAATAGATAACATTTTTGCACAACTTCCTTTTACCTCTTTCCCACAACTGTTTTTCACACAGTGGTAATCTTAGCACAGACATCCTTTGGCCCCCTTGCTTTTCCTTTATTGCAGTGTGCTAAACAAAGCGACTTGTTGCTATGGTGTTTCCACAATGTTCATTTTAATAGCTACATAATATTTTATTCAAAGAACACACCATAAATTATTGAACCGCTTCTCTGTTGTTTTCTCACTGAAGTTCCCACTTTGCGATAAAATATTCATGTAAATATATATAATAATTCACTCCATTTGTACTATGCCTTTCAGTACTTGGCTCACGCATATGTCGTCTTGCAGTTTGATAGAATTTGGAAGGTAAGTCCACTGTTTTTAATAGGATGCTTGTGGTTATCTTAAGACATTCCAGCAAACATTCCGAATACTGTGATCTTCTATTTATACCCCTCTAGTCAAACACGCCAACACTGGGCTCCCTTTTATGGATTTTTGTGCACTTGGACTCTTCCCCCCACTCCTTCTCTGTTCCCATCCTTCACTAATTTAGTCTGGGATGGGGAAGAGAGAGAGAGCTGTGGTCTAACTTCATTTCTCCCCCTCCAAAAAAAAAAAAAAAAAAAGGGGTAAAAAAAAAGAAACTTACTGCTTGTGATTTGTTTCTAATCCAACCATTTAATGAGTTATATTGCCAGAGCTTCCTTTCTCTCTTCCTCACTAAGCCTTCTTCTCTTCTTGCTGTAATAATTGTCCAGNAAAAAAAAAAAAAAAAAGAGGGGTAAAAAAAAAGAAACTTACTGCTTGTGATTTGTTTCTAATCCAACCATTTAATGAGTTATATTGCCAGAGCTTCCTTTCTCTCTTCCTCACTAAGCCTTCTTCTCTTCTTGCTGTAATAATTGTCCAGCTCATCCCTTCCTCTTTAAATTTAGTACTTGATTTCATCCCTCAGATAAGTATGCGCCTCAGCAATGTTCCCTTCTGTTCTCATTATTAATGGGTTTGGGGGCACTTGGGAGCTTCTGGCAGAAAAGATCACAGCAGACCAGCACGGAAGGTAATTATGCAGCCAGCGATGGGGGCCTCCTTCCTTATTTTGGTCACCATTAAATGAACTTGTTGACGGCCCACTGTTTAACCCTTTCTTTTGAAAATATACATGGATACATGAAATGCAGTGCCCTCACCTCTAGCTTCATTTAATTTTACTGTCAATAATATTACCTTTTCAAGGTTTGGATCTAATATCTTCTTACTGGACGTTATTTATTGTATTTAGAGTATGCTTCAACTTGCTTTTTGAAAGAAATGGAAAATATGTGAGTGAATTTCTACATGATTGAATATGCATAGATTTGAAAGCAAAAAAAAAAAAAAATCACAAAAAGACATTCTCCGATGTGCCACATCTGTTCTAAAGCCATTTGAGCAGAGGGTCATAGCAATTATTATTCATGTTACCCAAACCTTAGCCCATGGTATACTGGTTGGAAGTCTCATTTCTGATACTCACTGCCTGGAAATGAAATTCCCTAAGGGAGGATCAGCTAGCCCAGTTCTTGAAATCACTACTAAAAAATCTACCTTAAATGTCAACTTCATGTTGAATACAAAGGGACCGATACTTTTTATGCCTCCTAACTAGAGGAGGGATGGCAGAATTGAGGATTTTATTTTCTCATTTAGGCAGTAGAGACTGGCTAATTATTTACCAATTTTACTTCTTTTTTTCCCTGAACACACAGCAAGGAGGCATTTCCAGGAGAGCTCTGGCTGGTGCTTTGTGTGCAGAAATGATGCCACCTTCATCCTAATCCCCAGATCACTGCTATACTACGTATCATTTCCTATGCTCTTTCTGTCTTTTCCAGGTTCATACAGATGGCTCTTGTAACTGTTTTGGAAAGCATGTACTGAAGACAGCAGACCAGGTTTCAGAAAGTCCTCTCTACTAATGAGGAGCATAAATGTGGAGATTTATGTGAACCAAAAACTAAATTTCTATCACGTGGCTCCATTCGTTCTTTTTCTGTTTGTTACAAATCGTGCTACTCTAAACACACACACACACACACACACACACACACCATCAACACAATAGCTTAAATGAGTCTCTTCATGAATCCTAGATAATTTATTATCATTTTTATTCAAATTCAGGCCCATCTGCTGGTGTAAGAGGCTGTATAAATGCTTTTTAGGACCTGAAGTGCAGAATCTGAGTTACTTATTTCAGGTTCTGCTACTAATTGCTCACGGTAATTTTTTTTTTCTTTTGAATGATTGTATAAGCACCATTATATACAGTAAAGGGAAGAGGTCTGTAGGCTTTTCAATGCCTTTCCATCTTCCCAGGGGCCCTTTAAAATGATCATTTAAAGCACAAGACAATTCAATGAAATGATGTGATGCTTTCCATGAACTCAGGAAACCAATGAGAATAGAGTTTTATATGAGATTTGCAAGCAAATGAATGCTTCCCAGAGTCAGAACGACGCATTTTAACTGAGTTATTGCATTGACCATGCATCCTATTTTCTTACAGTTTTTCACTATGTCTCCCTGGCAAGTTCAGCCAAAGCATTCTTCTTCTTCTTCTTCTTCTTCTTCTTTCTTTCTTTTTTTTTTTTTTGAGTTACAAGTCTGGCTTTTAAAAATGTGTATTTCTAGTTTGACATAGCATGACCTTTTCTTTCATTTGTCATGCATAAATGTAGCAGCTTATTTTCTTTGGAATCACTATATAAATCCTCATTTTTTGCTTGTGCTGGTGGTGTGCACACACATACATGCTCACCCGTGTGTCTGTGGTGAGGAATTCTGTGAGTGTGACGCTGTCCCCGTGAGTGCAGAGAGTAGCTGATGGGAGTTGATGAGGTGTGTATTTTCCTCAGGGTTACTGACCACCAAAAGATGCTCTACCTCTCCCTGGGAAAGGGGAGCCAGTGAATTTGTGGGTGTTGAGCTGTTGGATATTCTGGTGCAAATTTTTTTTTAATTTACGGTTTAATAAAACCCAGCTGACATTGAGTCTTTTTTGTAAATCATGTTTATGAGATATGAGTCAGTGATGACATGTCCTTAAGCTATTCCAGTGAAAGGAAAGCCTCTCAGAAAAGCGACCGTTGGTTTTGTGGGAAACTTGGCCAAGCATGTTGCTCTAGGCTCCTTTCTTCATTTCAGTGAAACCAGGACATCTTCAGAGTAAGTTCCAAGGTGGAATTTTTGTTGTTGTTGTTAGAAAGGGAAGTCACCAGTTTTGTTTTCCCATCATCATTTTGACCCTCTGAGCTGTCAAAGCAAGGACTTGACAATGAGCCACCATCTTGAGGATGAACCCGAGTGCTGTAGTCAGTGGGTCTTTATGTAGGTGTTTTTGTTTGTTTGTTTGTTTGTTTTGAAGCATTTGAAAGTCTTTCCTGAAAGTGGTTCTGTGTCATGAAAGAAGGTGCCTTTGCCAAAATGCAAAGACACTTGCCTCATACCACCATCTAATTCCTGCCGTCAAAGGTGATGCCATGGTCCTTTAATGGTTTTATTGTGGTGGAAATATCTATGCAATTATGAGGAAAAGGAAATGGTAAACTATCCCCATATTCTTCAAATAAGCTGAGCATTTCACTGGAAGAAAAGTACTATAGGTATTTCACCTTGAGGAAAATAATACACCATCTATACATTGAAACCCTTCTTTTTAGTTTTAAAAAATCTATTAATTTCCTTAGGAACTGGAAACAAAGTTAGTTTTCTCTTTGCATCTGAAAATATAGAGTGACAAACACAACATAGGCATATGACAATCAATGATGTTCAAATAGGGTCTCTTTAAAAAAAATTGACCTGTGTATTGTAGGGTCAAACTCAATTCATTTGCAACTTAACTTCTGTCATGACTAACTTCCCTGGTGGCTCAGTGGTAAAGAATCTACTTGCCAGTGCAGGAAATGCACATTCAATTCCTGATCTGGGAAGACACCCCGGGGGAAGGAAATGGCAACACCTCCAGTGTTCTTGCCTGGGAAATCCTACATGCAGAGGAGCCTGATGGGCTGCAGTCCATGAGGTCGCAAAGAGTCAAACACAGTTTAGTAACTGAACAACATCAAAAGATTGCACATGGCATCACACTAACAGGCTAACCAGCACTAGAACAATAGGATTCAAGGGATCAAACATATCATCAGTAATCATGCCTAGAATCAAGGTTTTAAAAATGTAGAGCTACTTTCAAGAAGTAGATTGAAACCCCTTAACCAACTAAGCCAGGTGCAATTCCTGGGTGGGGAAGATCCTCTGGAGAAGGGAACGGCAACCCACTCCAATATTCTTGCCTGGACAACTACAAGGACAGCGGAGTGTGGGGAGCTACTGTCCATGGGGTTGCAAAAGAGTAGGACACAAATGAGAGACTAACACTTTCCTCTAACCAATTAAACTGACTCATATTTTCTTTCTCACATTTGTGTAAGTGGTATAATCTTAAAAACAATGTCTCACATGTCTAAAAAATCCTTGTGATAAATATAAAATACAAATTTTCTGTGATAAAAAACATTGGGCCACAGTTAAATCACCAGAAAATAACTAAATGCTTTTTGTTTTTTAGGTGTACTTAAAATTGGAACATTGGATTTTTCAAAGTACGGTAGTAAGCAAAGAAAGAGCAAGGTGAGTAATCATTTAAAAAGTGTGAAAGGTGTTTTTAAACAAAGTTTACATAGTTCATACCATGCATAGGTCACAGTGATCTGATTAAAATACACAGAAGTTGTGTGAAAAACAATAGAAAGAACTTTGCATAGAAGTGAGACTGTGGATAAATAGTTTTAATAGCATGACAATAATGAGTACTTTGCAAAAGGCCCTTTTTATTCAACTAAAGTTGATTTACAATTTTGTGTTAGTTTCAAGTATATAGCAAAATTATTCATATACATATGAATATATATATGTATATATAAGTGTGTATATATTTTGTAAAGGGCCTTCTAAGATATACTAGGTGAGTACAAAGTTGAGTTCAGTTCAATCACTCAGTCATGTCCAACTCTTTGCGACCCCATGGACTGCAGCACACCAGGCTTCCCTGTACATCACCAACAACCGAGAGCCTACTCAAACTCATGTCCATTGATTCAGTGATGCCATCGAACCATCTCATCCTCTGGTGTCCCCTTCTCTTCCTACTATCTTCAGTGTTTCTCAGCATCAGGGTCTTTTNACATCACCAACAACCGAGAGCCTACTCAAACTCATGTCCATTGATTCAGTGATGCCATCGAACCATCTCATCCTCTGGTGTCCCCTTCTCTTCCTACTATCTTCAGTGTTTCTCAGCATCAGGGTCTTTTCCAATGAGTCAGGTCTTCACATCAGGTGGCCAAAGTATTGGAGATTCAGCTTTAGCATCAGTCCTTCCAATGAATATTCAGAACTGATTTCCTTTAGGGCTGACTAGTTGGATTTCCTTGAAGCCCAAGAGACCCGAAAGAGACTTCTCCAACACCACAGTTCAAAAACATCAATTCTTTGGCACTCACCTTTCTTTATAGTTCNGAGATTCAGCTTTAGCATCAGTCCTTCCAATGAATATTCAGAACTGATTTCCTTTAGGGCTGACTAGTTGGATTTCCTTGAAGCCCAAGAGACCCGAAAGAGACTTCTCCAACACCACAGTTCAAAAACATCAATTCTTTGGCACTCACCTTTCTTTATAGTTCAACTCTCATATCTGTACATGTCTACTGGAAAAACCATAGCTTTGAGTAGATGGACCTTTGTTGCCAAAGTAATGTCTCTGCTTTTCAATATGCTGTCTAGGTTGATCATAACTTTTCTTCCAAGGAGCAAGTGTCTTAATTTCATGACTGTAGTTACCATATGCAGTGATTTTGGAGCCCCCCCAAATAAAGTCTCTTACTGTTTCCATTGTTTCCCCATCTATTTGCCAAGAAGTGATGGGACCAGATGCCATGATCTTCGTTTCCTGAATGTTGAGCTTTAAGCTAACTTTTTCACTCTCCTCTTCCACTTTCATCAAGAGACTGTTTAGTTCTTCTTCACTTTCTGCCATAAGGGTGGTGTCATGTGCATATCTGAGGTTTTTTATATTTCTCCCAGCAATCTTGATTCCAGCTTGTGCTTCATTCAGTCCTGTGTTTCTCATGATATACTCTTCATAGAAGTTAAATAAGCAGGGTGACAATATACAGCCTTGGTGTACTCCTTTCTCAATCTGGAACTAGTCTGTTGTTCCATGTCCAGTTCTTACTGTTGCTTCTTGACCTGTGTACAGATTCCTCAGGAGGTAGGTCAGATGGTTTGGTATTCCCATCGCTTGAAGAATTTCCACAGTTCGTTGTGATCCACACAGTCAAAGCCTTGGACATAGTCAATAAAGAAGAAGTAGATGATTTTCTGGAACTCTCTTGCTTTTTTGATGATACAAGAGATGTTGGCAATTTGATTTTTGGTTCCTCTGCCTTTTCTAAATCCAGCTTGAACACTTGGATGTTTGTGGTTCATGTACTGTTGAAGCCTGGCTTGGAGAATTTTGAGCATTACTTTGCTAGCATGTGAGATGAATGCAATTGTGCAGTAGTTTGAGCATTCTTTGGCATTGCCTTTCTTTGGGATTGGAATGAAAACGAACCTTTTCCAATCCTGTGGCCACTGCTGAGTTTTCCAAATTTGCTGACATATTTAGTGAAGCACTTTCATGGCATCATCTTTTAGTGTTTGAAATAAATCAACTGAAATTCTACCACCTCCACTAGCTTTGTTCTTGGTGATGCTTCCTAAGGCCCACTTGACTTCTTATTCCAGGATATCTGGCTCTAGGTGAGTGATCATATTATCATGGTTATCTGGGTCATGAAGATTTTTCACAGTTCTTCTGTGTGTTCTTGCCACCCCTTCTTAATATCTTCTGCTTCTGTTAGGTCCATGCCATTTCTATCCTTTATTGTTCCCATTTTTACATGAAATGTTCCCTTGGTATCTCTAATTTTCTTGGAGAGATCTCTAGTCTTTCCCATTCTATTGTTTTCTTCTATTTTTTTTGCATTGATCATTGAGGAAGGCTTTCTTATCTCTCTTTGTTATTTTTTGGAATTCTGCATTTTTTTGTACAGTTCTTCTGTGTATTCTTGCCACCTCTTCTTAATATCTTCTGCTTCTGTTAGGTCCATACCATCTCTGTCCTTTACTGTGCCCATCTTTGCATGAAATGTTCCATTGGTATCTCTAATTTTCTTGAAGAGATCTCTAGTCTTTTCCATTCTTTTGTTTTCCTCTATTTCTCTGCAGTGATTATGGAGGAAGGCTTTCTTATCTCTCTTTGTTATTTTTTGGAATTCTGCATTCAAATGGGTATATCTTTCCTTTTCTCCTTTGCCTTTAGCTTCTCTTCTTTTCTCAGCTATTTGTAAGGCCTCCTCAGACAACCATTTTGCCTTTTTGCATTTCTTTTTCTTAGGGATGGTCTTGATCCCTGCTTCCTGTACAAGGTCACGAACCTCCACCCATAGTTCTTCAGATATTCTATCATTTCTAATCCCTTCAATCTATTTGTCACTTCCACTGTATAATCATAAGGGATTTGATTAAAGTCATGCCTGAATGGTCTAGTGTTTTTCCTTACTTTCTTCAATTTAAGTCTGAATTTGGTGATAAGGAGTTTGTAATCTGAGCCACAGTCAGCTCCCCGTCTTGTTTTTGCTGACTTTATAGAGCTTCTCCATCTTTGGCTGCAAAGAATATAATATAACAAACTGTGGAAAATTCTTAAAGAGATGGGAATACCAGACCATCTGACCTGCCTCTTGAGAAATCTCTATGCAGTTCAGGAAGCAACAGTTAGAACTGGACATGGAACAACAAACTGGTTCCAAATCAGGAAAGGAATACATCAAGGCTATATATTGTCACCATGCTTATTTAACTTCTATGCGGAGTACATAATAAGAAATGTCAGGCTGGAGGAAGCACAAACTGGAATCAAGATTGCTGGGAGAAATATAAAAAACCTCAGATATGCACATGACACCACCCTTATGGCAGAAAGTGAAGAAGAACTAAACAGTCTCTTGATGAAAGTGGAAGAGGAGAGTGAAAAAGTTAGCTTAAAGCTCAACATTCAGAAAACGAAGATCATGGCATCTGGTCCCATCACTTCTTGGCAAATAGATGGGGAAACAATGGAAACAGTAAGAGACTTTATTTGAGGGGGCTCCAAAATCACTGCATATGGTAACTACAGTCATGAAATTAAGACACTTGCTCCTTGGAAGAAAAGTTATGATCAACCTAGACAGCATATTGAAAAGCAGAGACATTACTTTGGCAACAAAGGTCCATCTACTCAAAGCTATGGTTTTTCCAGTAGACATGTACAGATATGAGAGTTGGACTATAAAGAAAGGTGAGAGCCAAAGAATTGATGTTTTTGAACTGTGGTGTTGGAGAAGTCTCCTTAGAGTCTCTTGGGCTGCAAGGATATCCAACTAGTCAGCCCTAAAGGAAATCAGTTCTGAATATTCATTGGAAAGACTGATGCTGAAGCTGAATCTCCAATACTTTGGCCACCTGATGTGAAGACCTGACTCACTGGAAAAGACCCTGATGCTGAGAAACACTGAAGATAGTAGGAAGAGAAGGGGACACCAGAGGATGAGATGGTTGGATGGCATCATTGACTCAATGGACATAAGTTTGTGCAAACTCCAAGAGTTGGTGATGCACAGGATAGCCTGGTGTGTTGCAGTCCATGGGGTTGCAGATAGTTGGACATAACTGAGTGACTAAATTGAACAGAACTGTGATCCATGTGGTCAGTTTGATTAGTTTTCTGTGATTGTGGTTTTTCATTCTGTCTGCTCTCTGAAGGATATGGATAAGAGGCTTATGGAAGGTTTCTGATGGGAGAAACTAACTGAGGGCAAAAATGGGTTTTGTTCTGATGGGTGGGACCATGTCCAGTAAATCTGTAATCCATTTTTCTGTTGATGGGCAGGGCTGTGTTCCCTCCATGTTTTTTGACCTGAGACCAAACTATAGTGGAGGTAACGAAAATAATGGTGACCTCCTTCAAAAAGTCACATGTGTGCACTGCTGCACTCAGTGCCCCGAACCCTGCAGCAGGCCACCGCTGATCCTCTTCTCTGCCAGAGACTCCTGGGCACTCACGGGCAAGTCTGGGTCAGTCTCTTGTGGGGTCACTTCTCCTTTTTCCTGGGTCCTGATGTGCACATGGTTTTGTTTGTGCCCTCCAAGAGTCTGTTTCCCCAGTCCTGTGAATGTTCTGTCAGCTCTTTGGTGGGGTTAATGGTGACCTTCTTCAAGAGGGCTTATACCATACCCAGGTCTGCTGCACCCAGTGACCCTGCCCCTTCTGCAGGCCACTGCTTACCCGTACTTTCGCAGAAGACACTCAAGCACAGTTCTGGCTCAGTCTCTGGGTCCTGGTATGCACGAGGTTTGTTTGAGCCCTCTGACCATCTCTAGCCAGTAAGGGGTTTGATTCTAAAAGCAATTTTGCCCCTCCTACCGTCTTTTTGGGGCTTCTCCTTTGCCCTTGGATGTTTATTCTACAGCAAGTTGTAGTTTTGGAGTTCTCTGACTTGATAAATGATTGTCATTTGAACTCAGTAGAGCCTTCAGGTAGAATTTTGACAGACACAGATGGTGGAAGAGGTATGAAGGAGAAAGGATTATCTTTCTCCGTGATCAGTCAATGGTAAATGAAGTGAAGTGAGAGTGTTAATCTCTCAGTCATGTCCAAGTCTTTGCAACCCCATGGACTGTAGCTCACCAGGTTCCTCTGTCCATGGAAATCTCCAGGCAAGAATACTGGAGTGGGTTGCCATTCCCTTCTCTAGAGGAACGTCCTGACCATGGAAGGAATGAGGATATGAAGGAGACAAGTCAGAACCTTCTCTGGGAGATCTTTGTCTGCTTTGAAATGGTTTGCAGACAGCTTTGCAACAATAGCTACAAGTGTGAATCAGTGGTGGAATCGTATCCTGTGTGACTGGAATAAACATAATTATAAGTACCATGCACACACACACAGAGGCTTATGATTGAAAAATTACAAAAATTCAGAAGAACTTATTCTATGTCTTTTAAAAGCAAAAAGTGGTGGAAAGAGAACAGAATTGTTTCTCAGCTACAGTTGAGTTCAGTGCTGATGGTGTGACACTAAGCAAGTAGCTTAATGAGCCTCTCTGAGCCTTTCAGTTTCCCTGGTGGCTCAACCTGTAAAGAATCTGCCTGTAATGCGGAAGACCAGGGTTTGATCCCTGGCTGGGGAAGATCCCCTAGAGAAGGAAATGGCAAATCACTCCAGTATTCTTGCCTGAAGAATTCCATGGAGAGAGGATCCTGGTGGACTACAGTCCATAGCGCTGCAAGATTTGGACATGACTGAGCAACTAACACTTTCACTTTCTGAGCCTTAGTTCATTTATCACTCTATTATGTCTGTTGTGCTATTTTTTGGAAAGGAAAGTGCCTCTAAGCAAAAGTGTGGGGTTGTTCCAGATGCCTTATGATGTACAAGGCACTTTGCTCATCACAGCCTTCCAGCAAACACCTTGAAGCTCACACATCACAGGAGAGTGGGGTCAGCCAGGGGTCAGTGAGCACTTAGAGTTTTGGCAAAAGGAAAAGGAGGCTCCTTGGATGGATAAACCTGACTTCAGCTTGAGAAGTGTATGTTTGACCTGAGGCCAGTCACTAGCTTTCTCTGATCCTCTCAGATCTTTCATCTGCAAAAGAATGGTAATAGGATGATTATCTGGATTAAATCAATGTATGATATCTGCAACTATTAGGTCTCCAATATTACTGTTTCTCTGGCCAGATATTCCTGCAACTGCTGGGAGGTTTCTCTGTCAGTCTCCATGATAAGCTGGGGCTCACCCTTGCCTGCAGTGCCGAGGTTGTTCTGAGGTTATCTCATTCATCAGAAATAGCTGCTGGGAGGTGACCTTCATCTTTTAACTGTCAGTTTCCTCTGAACAGTTATTCCTCGGAACATCACAGTTCATGTAAGTCACGGCCAAACTGGAGGGACACTGCCCACCCAGCCACATGGAGTGTGACGCTTGATTGTATCTCTCGATTCAGAAGCTCTTTGTTGGCAATTAATGAAATTTAACTGGTAGGAGCATGAAGAAGAAAGGAAAAGAAACACACAGACACACACACTGCATTCCTCCTCTGATCTGCTCCAAGGGTACATCTTCCAGAGAAGGAACTGAATGTTCTGTCTCAGCATCAGTTAAAGTCATCAGGCACTCCTGAAGGATAGTCTATGTTTTTATCCTTGAACACATTCTAGTAAAAGTGATGGATTCCATTGAACCTCCAGCCAGATTTTGGTACCATGTCCTCATGCTGCCTGGCCCTGGACAGCTCAGCTCTGGTGACAAAGCCCATCCATCATATAGCCCCCAGAAAGAAACAGCATTTCAAGCCTGTCCACTTGCATGTGTCTGATTGAAGTCAGATTTCAAGTCTTATCTCTGATTTTCTTCTTTCAGGAAGCTGTCCTGGACCTCCCATCTCTCCCCACTGATTCATTTCAGCATCCCCAGCTGACTCTGTGGATTAGTGGTTCACTCTCCATTTGAATCGAGGCTCTTGAAGTTGAAAATTATCTGTGCCAAATGCAGATGCCTTGGACAGAGGTTTGTTTTTTGTGGATCTGGATCATTTGCATGCTCTCTGGCATTTGTTAATGTGATGCCATATTTCAGTGGTTCAAACAACAACAACAACATCTAATGTTTCCATTTATTTCATTCAGCAAGCTGTGATGAGAGTTTACTGGGTATGATTCTGTGCTAGGCTGTGTAGTAGGTCAGGACAACAGGGACGATGCTAACTATATATATATCCCTTACCCTAGAAGAGATGATATTTTAAGCCCTGTGTCTAGTGATGGAGACCCAATAGAGTCTCTGTCCTACCCTGAGCTTACAGCACAATGAGGACGTAACGAGAGGCAACTAAATAAGCAAATGTGATAAGTGCCGCAGCAGGGGATGTGTTTTAAGACCATGTAGCAACTTGTGGATTTAGTCCACAGAATGAAAACTGGGAGGGTTGACATTTAAGCTGAGACTTCAAATGACAAGTCAGCACACCAAAGGAAGTGGTCAAACATATTTCAAGAACAGGGGACAATGTGTGAAGGATAGAAGGTAAGAGAGAGCTTGAGATGATTATGAAGCTGAGCTGGATAAGCCGGATGGTAGGTAGGGAAGAAATGATGGTAATATCTGAGGTTAAAGGACTAGCAAGGGGCCAAATCATGAAGATCCTTAGAAATGATGAAGATCTTCTGAAAGGCTTTCATCAAGACATTATCTCATTTATGCTTTAGAAAGATTTATCTGGTTAGAATGTGGAGAATGGGTTGAAGGGAGAGAAAGAGTGGTATGTGTATGTCGTAGCCTGGGCAAGAGAAAACAGTGGCTAGATAAGTTGGTGCTTTCCAGGACACAAGAGAGAAAGGAGAGATGGGGAATAGTTAGGAGGCAGAGACAATTGGATTTTGTGATTCAGTATAGGTAGTGACTGAGATCAAAGTAAAATATGTTGGCATGATGTCACTGACAGACGTCAGCTTGAATCAGATAGAATGGACACTAAGTCTTCTGGAATCACCACGTATTCTGCGGACAGCCTCAAACCAAGCTGTCTAGTGCAAAAATACCATGCTATCTCGGAACACATGATTCTTTCTCCTGGTTGTACTTTCAATCCCTGGTTGGGGAACTAAGATCCCACATGCCGTGTGGCACAATGACAAAAAAAATTTCTTAATCTGTAAGAACAGATGACACATGAATAATTTGGACAAGCAGTTTAAACTCTCTGAATCACAATTTTCTTATGTTTAAAGTAGGACCAATAATGATAAATAAATGTGCAAACATTGATAATTATTCTCATCAGGGTGTTAGTTGGAGTGTATTTATATGAAAAAAATAAGATTCTCTTCCACTAGTGTTATGGCTGCCCAAAATACAAAGGTAAAAATGTGTATTTGATAAGATGTATGAAAACAGCTCAGACGGTAAAGCATCTGTCTACAATGCGGGAGACCAGGGTTCAGTCCCTGGGTTAGGAAGATCCCCTGGAGAAGGAAATGGCAATCCACTCCAGTACTATTACTTGGAAAATCCCATGGACAGAGGAGCCTGGTAGGCTACAGTCCATGGGGTCGCAAAGAGTCAGACATGACTGAGCAACTTCACTTTCACTTTTCATGAAAACAGCTGATAGGAAATGTTAATACATTAAAGCCCAAGGCATTGGACTACTTCATGTCCAGAGATAGTCTATCCTATGCATGTTCTCTTTAATTCAAAGGTAGAATCTGTGTATTTCCTCTTTTATTCAGCCCTGGCCTCTAGGTTCTAAGGATTTACTGTAGACATACTTCCTCTTGGCTTTCATAATCTGTATCTAGTACATAAATCTCTCTGCATAGCATAAGGCTGACTGAAATTGGGTCCTTGAACATAGAGATCTAAGATTTTCTGACCCTTCAGTTGATAAACTATTTTAAAGTGATGAGAAGACAATCTGTGTTTTGAGAAAAATCAGATTCCCAGTGAGGAGTTTTTGTTTTGTTTTGGGGTGTTTTTTTAACATTAAAAAAATATTGTTTGTCTGCTGACTCTTTCATACCAGATCTTGTCACTGATATAAACAAAGTGACATTCACTTAAGAATTTAAGACATGTGCTATCCAATAGCGTCACCACTAGCTGCCCAGTTACTTAACGTAACATTAAATAAAATGAGAAATTCAGTCCTTCGATAACATTAGACCCAGTTCAAGTGCTCGACAGACACATGTGACAAATTGTTGCCTTACTGTATTGTGTCAGTGGAGGACATTTTCAGAGGCTTACCCAGTTGGCTCAGTGGTAAAGAATCCGCCTACAGTGCGGGAGCTGCAGGAGATGTTAGTTCAATCCCTGTGTCAGGAAGATCCCTTGAAAGAGGGCATGACAACCCACTCCAGTATTCTTGCCTGGAAAATTGCGTGGACAGAGGAGACTGGCAGGTTGCAGTCCATAGGGTCACAAAAGAGCCAGACACAACTAAAGCTACTTAGCATGGCATGGCATAGGACCTTTTCATCACAGCAGAGTCCTTTTGAAAGCACAGATATACACTAAAACATGAAGCCATAAGAAATCATGGAGAGAGTAATTTTTATTTTTATTTATTTTTTTGTATTTAAGGTGACATGAACTTCTTTATTTATTTTTAATATAAATGTATTTATTTTAATTGGAGGTTTAATTACTTTACAGTATTGTATTGGCTTTGCCATACATCAACATGTATCCACCACAGGCGTACACGTGTTCCCCATTCTGAACCCCTCCTTCTTCCCTCCCCATACCATCTCTCTGGGTTGTCCCAGTGCCCCAGCCCCAAGCATCCAGTATCATGCATTGAACCTGGGCTGGCGACTCATTTCATATATGATATTTTACATGTTTCAATGCCATTAAAGTAGTGATATCATTTCTATAACAGGCATTCTCCTTTTAATCCAGTTTATTTGGGCTCACTTATAAAATAATGCCACTGAAACTGGACTCTGGTCCATAACTTACCAAAAAGTCTTGGGGAAATTGCCTAACCCTTTTGTAATTCTTGTGTTTGATTTTTAAATAATGGAAAAGAAAATATATGCTTACTGAATGCAATAGTGAAAATGAGTCATTTATTAAAACTGTTCCTTTACTTGACCGTATATGAAAGATAACAGCTGTTTTCTTTCAGTTACCCCAAACCCAAGCACATAGAAAATATTCAGTAAAAAAGCACTGAATCCATAAATTCAATGACTGAATAAGTAATACATAAGTACATGAATATATTCATTAAGTTAATAAGAGCATATTCTGTGCCAGATATAAAGCTTTACAGTGGAACTATAGAAGGAATGATGAAGATTGTTGAGGGTAAATCTGGAGGTAGATGAGTCAATATTGACTGTAAAAGATACAGTAGCTGGGCTGCCCTGGGAATTTAAATGCAAAGGCCTAATAGTCATTAATGTACAAGGCAGGAGTAGAGAGGCAGTGAGAGAGTTGTTACGTTTCCAGCAGTACTTTGGGAGTAGGAAAAGTCATCTTTTGCATGAGATTGCAATGTGGCAAGATGCATAGAATAATATAGGATAAGAAAGTGAAAGTGAAGTCGCTCAGTCGTGTCTGACTCTTTGCGACCCATGGACTGTAGCCCACCAAGCTTCTCTGTCCATGGGATTCTCCAGGCAAGAATACTGGAGTGGGTTGCCATTTCCTTCTCCAGAGGATCTTCCCAACCCAGGGATCGAGCCCAGGTCTCCCACATTGCAGACAGACACTTTAACCTCTGCGCCACCAGGGAAACCCATACTAGGATAATCACTGAAAGAATATTAGAGAGTACATAATGAACAAGGTGACAAGATAAAGAATAAACCAATTTCTATTAGGTAGATGTGGTAAACTGTAGATTCACAAATATTTCTGCTAGAACTGAGAATGAGAATCGGGGGACTTCCCTTTTGGTCCAATGGTTGAGACTTCACCTTCTGTATTCAGCGGATATAGGTTCGATCCCTGATTAGGGAACTAAGATTCCACATGCCTTGTGGCCAAAAAACAAAACAAAATAAAAACATAAAACAGAAGCAATATTGTAGCAAATTCAGTAAAAATTTTAAAAATACAAAAAAAAATACATAGATATATAAAAACAAAACAAAACAAAATCTAAAAAAAAAAAAGAAATGAGATTAGGGAAGCTGCACTCTACGAAGACATATAGCACACGTGAAGAAATTCACATAGTTGTATGAACACATTAATGAAAGCTATAGGCATCGAAAATCAACTGGCTCCCACTGATAGTCCTTTAAGCAAAGTGTTTCTTGCTTCAGCAACACAGGATAACCTTACAGTTCAAGTTAAAGTTGCCAATCACTCTTAAATCAAAGACTTTTATTTCAGCTATAATTAGAATGGTCAGATCATAGCCAGAATAAAATCCATATTCTGTCAGGATAAGCTGAAAAGTGTAACAGGGAATATAGAATCTGTGAAAAATTCACAAGGTAAAAAATTAGAGATGGGAATATGGGAGAATGTTTCCAGATCTGATGACTGGTCATCCTAACTTTTTTTTTCTTCCCCCCTTTCCCCAAAGTCACGTTTTGAGGAATCATCGCATGACATTTTCTCTCTGGAAATTCTTCACCTGGCTCATAAATTCACTGATGACTCAGTGAGGTTGAAAGCATGAAATCCTCTAAGGTTAGACTCACGGTTTCCTTTCAGGCTCATTTAGTCTTTCATTGCAAAACTAATGCATCTGCTAACCACAGGGACATGGCTGGCGCACACTGCAGACAAAAAGGCTCAGTGTCATTGCTGCTGAGACGTGGCCGGGGACCAGGATGCGCCATTAACGTGGGAGGCTGAATGATGATGAAGCATCACTTCTGTGGCTTCTGAGGAGTGTTCCTCCTGCAGAAAGAATATAGTCCTCCCACCAGACCATTTCTCTGTATCTACTTGGCCAGCAGTCAAGGGCAGACTTTCTTGAAATTAGAACTTATCAATGATTTAAAAGACAGCATAAGGACCCCCTACCAAAAAAGACACCCTCACTGCCATACTAAGTGTAGTCACTCAATTGTGTCCAACTCTTTGTGACCCCATGGAATGTAGCCCACCAGGCTCCTCTGTCCATGGGATTCTCCAGGCAAGAATACTGGAGTGGGTTGCCATTTCCTTCTCCAGGGTATCTTCCCGACCCAGGGGTCGAACCTGGGTCTTTCACATCACAGACAGATGCTTTACCCTCTGAGCCACCGGGGAAGCCCAAACTAGAATGTCCCAAACCCTTTCACTTGCCATTTTAACTTAAATTGCTTGAAGGTCTTAGATTAATATAACCTGCAAAGGTATTCGTGGGTAGGGCAGTGTAAATAGGACCTCTCAAAATAAAAGCAGCCCACTGGGGAATTCAATGAAGTAAGGCTTCTTTGGAATTAAATTGCTCAAGTATCACGTCCTCATGTCTTCCAGTCTTGCAGACTCTGATCAGGGCCCCATCTCTAACTGCTCTCCCAGGGTCTTGGAGTAATATTCCAGTCTATGTGTGGCACTGTTTTTGTCTACTTATTTGCTTCCCTTAGCAGATTATTGGAGAAGGCAGTGGCAACCCACTCCAGTACTCTTGCCTGGAAAATCCCATGAACGGAGGAGCCTGGTAAGCTGCAGCCCATGGGGTCACTAAGAGATGGGCACAACTGAGCGACTTCACTTTCACTTTTCACTTTCATGCATTGTAGAAGGAATTGGCAACCCACTCCAGTATTCTTGCCTGGAGAATCCCAGGGACAGAGGAGCCTAGTGGGCTCACAGAGTTGGACACGACTGAAGTGACTTAGCAACAGATTATTAACTCCTTGAAGGCGATGACTTTGTACAAATCTCTGAATATGTGGGTTCAAGACCTGACATTCCAACAGTACTTTGAAGATCGCTTAGGGAAAAAGGGAAAGAGAGAAGGGATGAGGTAGAGAAAGGAAACTGGATGAATCAGTACGTGTCCTTAGCTAATGTCCCAACATAGAATTTTTCACTTATTTTTAAGTCAAGAGGAAAGCAAGAACCAATGAGTACAGTGATCAGAAAGCGAGTTTGGAAAACTGATGTTTGCATTATCACTCAGCTTCTCCTCCTCTAATGCTACAAGGCAAGAACTTGAAATTATTTGTTTGCCATTCAAATTTTTGCAGTCTGAGTTCAAATTAGGAATTCAAATTCAATCCAAAAAATGAATCTCCTGCCGTTCCCCACCCTCAAACCCCTAAAACAACACCAAAATAAAAATTCTTATTTTCTGGTTCCTGTGATGAACACAACATTTTGCTTCTGCCTATAAAATATTTCCCAAATGGCACATTGGTAAAGAATCTGCCCACCAGTGCAGGAGACATAGGAGATTCAAGTTTGATTCCTGGGTTGGGAAGATCTCCTGGAGGAGGGAATGGAAACCCACTTCAGTATTCTTGCCTGGAAAATTCTATGGACAGAGGAGCCTGGTGGGCTGCAACCTGTGAGGTCACAAAGAGTTGGACATGACTGAACGTACATGCATACTCACGGTGTGTTCTCATTGGGAATCATTACTTATCCTTCAAATTTTACCTTAAAAAATGCTTCCAGCTTGAAAGCTTCCCCAGGCACAATTACTTTCATTCCCACTGTATTTACATTATTCTTTGTGTCCAAATTTATTACAATACTTGTCAACCTCATTTTTAATGCTTTAGCTTCCCAGCTTCTTTCCTAGGCACTGTGTAAGCTCTTACGGCACCAATCCTGTGTTTCGTTTATTTCAAGATCTCCAGTGTTCAGGACGTTGGTGGCCCCTAGTGCAAAGCAGGCACTTGGTAAAATGTTGACTCAAGAAATATTTAACAAAGATGATCTCAGACAGATTCCCCCAAATGCTAGAGAAATCTGACTGAGGACACTGAATAGCAAGAAAGGTGCTGGGCCCTCACTGCACTGAGATGGACCCACCACCTCTGTGGGACAGGAAGTGTCTGTAGAACTTGCAAGCCACCAAAGGTGGTAATAAGCAAGGCTGTGTGTGTGCGCGCGTGCACGTGCTCAGTTGTGTCTGACTCGTTGCAGCCCTATGGACTGTAGCCTTCCAGGCTCCTCTGTTCATGGGATCTCCCTGGTAAGCATCCTGGAGCGGGTTGCCATTTCCTCCTCTAGGGGATCTTCCCAACCCAGGGGTCGAACCCACATCTCCTGTGTCTCTTGCATTGGCAGGTGGATTCTTCACCAGTTAGCAAGATTAGCAGGAGGAAAAAAAAAAAATCATAGGAATCTGATTCATTACCTTGAAGTTGTTACTTAATGTTGCTTCATCACTGAGTCCTGAAAAGGACCTTGTCATAGTCATTAGAATAATTGTGTTGAAATCCTACCTCAGATCCCTACCTGATAAACTGGGAAATCAAGATGACTATGACAGAAACTGTTTATTAAAATCACCCAAAGCAATGTGTCCTTCCTCCTGAGCCCACTGTTAGGTTACCTGTCCCAGTGCCCTTCCACCAGATATGACTGTAAGCCTGGGTTCTGACTGATGTGCTCCTGAGCAGAAGTTTTATTTTCTGCTTCCACGCCTGAACCATTCAAATCTTTCATGGGATCCTCCACATACTGTTTCTTCTGTCATCTGCTAGACAGGGGTGAGTGAAGACTTCAAGGTCTAGGGGGTTAAATACCATTACAGAGGAGAGCCAGTGCCAGCCCCCATCAGATTAGGGTAAGAATGATGAAGAGCTCACACCTCAGTAGCTTCATGTGTTCAAGGTTCTACTTATAATTGTTTGCCTGCCACACTGACCAATACAATGGTCCAGCTTGTCTCTTATCTGATAAATGGGATTCTAATTCCTGTACTGCCTGCTTCCCGGAGTTAAGGTTTTGTCATCCGTAACATTCTTAACCCATCTGAGTTTATTGTTGCCTTTTCTTATAGGAACTTGGGCAAGGAAAGGAAATCATTTCAGAGGAATTACATTTCACGGTGGGAGACCACTCTGGAAAGCATAGATCTTGCCCAGGATGAGTTGGGAGAATCTTTTATTTTAATGAATACTTGAGCTGAATAGTCTATGATGGAGTAGAGTTGTCTCTCAAATTTATTCAGTTTGGCTTTGAGGTCTGGTAAAGTTGTTCTAGAAAATGACCTTCAGTCATCTGGGGATTTGCTACTCTATGTGTGATCCTGGGTGATGTATACTTTCTTTGTGCCTTAATGTCATTATCCATCTAATGAAAGGTTGAGCCAGAGACCTTCTGTGCCTCTCGGTCTTGCTAACCCTCCGTGGAAGTGGCCGGCTGTCTGTCGCGGACGTGTTTGAGGGCAGTGAAGTTGATTTGGAAGATGTCATGAAGGAGATTCCAACCTCGGGGAGGATGGCCTGACCTGTTGTCCTGAAAGTCTTTTTCAAGCCAGAGATTTCTGAGATGGCTTTGTGACAAGGAGGATTATGAGTCAGACTCTTTTCTGGTTCTATTTCAGGAAACTCGTGGGAGGCAGTGTGCTGTTGTGGAAGAGAAAAAGGGCATTGGAGTCACCCAGACCTGGGTATGAAATTTGACTCGAAAATTCACCCACAGTGTAAGATGGAAACATTTGGCTGACTCCCCGAGCCTCAGTTCCCTTCTCTGTCAAATGGGTGCAAGAGTATCCACTCCCAGGTCATGCTGGGTGCTTACAAGGGTGGCATGAGAAAGCACTAGATCAGTGTCTGGCACCAAGAGCATATAATGCATTCATTCTGGAACACACTTCTCAGGAAAATGCAACAATTTTCCTGAAACTTTCACAGATTCTGAAGGTGGGGTGAGCACCATTGTTTCTCTACCTTAGTAAATTGACCTTTGTTGGTATTTCTATAGTACACGGACATGTTTGTTTTCATGGTTTAAAGCGACCAAGTGTGTTATTTAGAGAAATATATTTCAAGTATTCCAACACAGCCTTGGCTTCTTCAAGGACATAAGAGAAATAATATCCACCATCAGTGTTTTGGGAAAGTTAAATAAACTATGACATAAAATATCAAGTTCTTGTAATGTCAGTAGGATTCAAATTCATTTCTTCTTTTAGAGATCAAATAGTTATTATTCAGTTACAGTATGCCACACTATGTGTGCAATGACAGGATTCAGCAATAGATGAATCAGAGCTATAATGACTACAACTAGCATTTATCAATTATTTACTATGGACCAGCCACTGGGATATGTGTAACTACTTAATATAGACCAGGCACAGGACTAAGTTATATATTGTATACATATATATCTGTGTGTATATAAATATATATATATATATATCTCACTGTATACATATATATAACTATGTACATATGTATATGTGCTATATATGTATAATATGCACACATATATGCATGTTATATATATAGTTATATATTGTGTATATGTATATATAAAACAATGCATATATGTAAAACTGAGTCACTTTGCTGTGCACTTGGAATGAACACAACATTGTAAATCAACTAGATTCCAATTTAAAAAAAGAAATTTGGATTCAACAGATCTTAACTTGTGTGGGGCCCCCTCAATATGCTCTAATTTTATACATAATTTTACTAACTGAGGGCTTCATAGATTTGATCTATAATAGAGACTCCGCCTTTTTCTTCAACAATGTTGACTACTTCTAGTCCTTAATAGAAACCATATATTTAGAATCTGTTTCAAAGAAGTAATTTCTCATTCTTTTCAAGAACTCCCTCTTACTGGTAGAGTTCATAGTAGCTGTGAAAAAAGATCTAAATATTGATGAAAGCCATACCTTCACCTCCATATAGGCAATAGTATCAAGTGGAGGAGCACACCCGGGGATTGAACCCCAGGCTCTGCTTCTGCCATTCACTTGCTGTGTGGCCTCAGGAAGATCAACCCTCTGTTTCCTTGTCCCTGTTTTCCTGTTCAACTCAAAAGTGAGGAACCCCGGAGGCAAGTTTATGGAGCTCTGTGTAAACAAGAAGGACCTGCACAAATGCACGGCAGCTTTGATCACCAGAGAGGTGATATTACAGCCCCTGCACATGGTGCAAAAGTTGTCTGTGTGCATGTGGGGAGGAGGATGTTGTTTTTATTTTTTTGGTAGCAGCTTAACTAAGATATAATTCATATACCATACAATTCCTCTATTTACAGTGTATTTTTAATGACTGGATGCGCCCTTCTGCCTCATTGACCTGGTTCTAAATCCTCTCTGTGTTTACTTTGTTGACTTTTTATACAGTTGGTTTGACCTAGGCTTAGAAGAGAAGCAGTCATGCTGGGTGACCTTGATTTGCAGAGCTCTGGGTCCCTTGGTTTTCGGTATGAGTTGTCCTGACCTCCTGTTGCTTGTTCAGCCAGTGGAGGAGCAGGAAGGGGAAGGGCGGAGGGGAGTTCCCACCCTTTCCTGCACAACAGCAGAGACCTCAAACCTGCCCCAGCCACCAGGCCTGAGAACAAAAGGGGCGAGCTTTTGTGCATCTTATGTACCTCTACTCTGATACCCAACTCGAAAACATCTTTTCTCCTTCTTAAATTGTCTTCCTCTCTAATTTTTTTTTTCTTTTCCTTTTAACAACTCAAAAGTACCTGATTACATGCAAGTGTCCATCAGTAATACAAAAACATCACCAGAGGAAAAAATCACATCAATAAATATTTGCATCCTACTCAGCTTTAGACAGGCTTCCCTGGTGGCTCAAAAGTAAAGAACCCACCTGCCAATTCAGGAGTCACAGGAGACATGGGTTCAATCCCTGGGTCAGGAAGATCCCCTGGAGTAGGGCCTGGCCACCCACTCCAGTATTCTTGCCTGTAGAATCCCCATGGACAGAAGAGCTTGGTGGGCTACAGTCCATAGGGTCGCAAAGAACCAGACATGGCTGAAGCAACTGAGTACTCATGCATGCAGCTTTAGACAATGATCATTAAAATGACCTGTTTTCACTTATATAATGTATTATCTCTGACATGAAATACCTATTCTCCCTCCTGAGACAGAGATGTGCTCCAATTAGTCTGGACAGGACAGGAGATGTCTTTATTTGTATATGACATGATTTTTTTCTTTAATAACTGTTGATCACATTTAATGTGGCTCCAGACCAAAAAATGAGAGATCTGCCCATGGATATATCAGACAGTGCTGACTGGGAGGCAGCTAAGGATGTCTGGAGATGAGAGCACAGCTCGGGCAGAGAGAAGAGGCCCTGGGTTATGAGTTGGCAGCCTAACCTTCTGGTCTTTTTCTTCCTTTCATTTTCCCAGCTCAGATTATTCAGTGCCTTCTTCAGGCTTTGGTTTCATCACCTGCACATCGAAAGAGAGTCTTTCTAGTGCCCCTAGAACTATGTGGATATGCAGGTCTATAAGTCTAAGATCCAGCTTAAAAAGGAAAAATAAAACAAAACAAAACATAAGCCCCCCATTTCTATAGAAGAATTAGCTGTCTGTAGGCACGAGGTGTCAGACATATCAGAATGTCTCTCCTTCTCTCTTTCAGCTTGTTTTTGAAGCCCAAGGAAAATCTCCAGGTTGTCTCCCTTTATATAAGGAAAGCAACAAAGTCTGTCCTTTGGCCTGATTGCATCTCATTTCAGTGCCTCATGCCCCCGTCTTTCCCATGCTGACCCCCTCAGATTTTATTGATCATTCATGGAGTGACCAAATCTGTATCAGAAACAGCTACCACAAGTCGGCTATTATATATGGATGTAAAGCTGACTTGTGCTCTCTGGCTTTGGGCAGTAGGTAAGAGAAAGAACTGTATTTTCCCTGGTGATGAAGGCATGTTTAAATCAATTATTTTGCATGCCAAGTTGCTTCATTCATGTCCGATTCTTTGCAGCTCTATGGACTGTAGCCCACCAGGCTCCTCTGTCCATGGGATCCTCCAGGCAAGAATACTGGAGTGGGTTGCCATCGCTTCCTCCAGGGGAATCTTCCTGACCCAGGGATAGATCTTTACTGCAATGCTGTGAGGTTATCTTCACTTCAGTTCAGTTCAGTTGCTCAGTCGTGTCCGACTCTTTGTGACCCCATGAATCGCAGCACGCCAGGCCTCCCTGTCCATCACCAACTCCCGCAGTTCACTCAGACTCATGTCCATCGACTCAGTGATGCCATCCAGCCGTTTCATCCTCTGTCGTCCCCTTCTCCTCCTGCCCCCAATCCCTCCCAGCATCCCTTCCAATGAGTCAACTCTTCGCATGAGGTGGCCAAAGTACTGGAGTTTCAGCTTCAGCATCATTCCCTCCAAAGAAATCCCAGGGCTGATATGGGGAGTTAGTGGTTAAAAAATGAAGGTGTTTGGAGGGATGCAGGAAGCAGAGCTGGGGGAGCAGGCTCCTGAATCCAGTGTTTTTTTCCAGAACAGCCTTCTCCTTCCTTTAGATGCTCAGAAAGCAACAGAACTGATTGTAGACAGAAAGTAAGGGCTCTACGACACCAACAGGGGGGCTCAACCCAGAAGCCTGCTCTCAAGGCCCATGACTGTCCTTGCAGGTGTATCCTTATTTACAGAGCTCGGACAGGGCCTGAAACTTGGGAGACTCACAAATGTGTGTTGGGAGGATGAGGAGCACAGGCTGGGGAGGGGAGACCTTGGGATGGAGCAGTGCTCAGCTGGGCTCTGGACCCGGGATCCTCAGGGGCAGGGAATGGACCCTCCAGGGCAGAAAGTGATTCTGTGTGGCTAGATCATTGGGATGAAGAAGGGGAAATGAGGAAGGGCTATAGATTATAATCATGGAGAAACAGGAGTTAAAAGGAGACATTCGAACACTGTGCTTTAAGCAATGGAGACCCTAACACTATTGTTTTAAAGAAATAATAACACACCCATGTGAACAAATAAAGACTAATTACAGTAGCCAGGCATTTAAATGGCCACAGAACCAGAGAGCTTCCAGAAATCTGGGAGATCTTGCCCCACTGGGACTACTACTCTCTTGACAGTAAGTAAATGCACCCCCTCCCCCGTTTTTTCGTGTGCTGTCTCATTTTTGAGACTAGCTGGAGAAACCCTTTCTCCTGGCATCTTCTGTGTCTCATTCTCTAGCACATTTGCTTATGAATAGGGTGAACAACTCATCTTGGTTTGCTTGAAATATTCCCTGTTTGAGCATGAAGAGTCCTGCTTCCCCAGAAACCATTCATCCCTGGATATGTTTATTATGTATATGTGGACATCTCTCTGGTGTTGGGTTCTGGCCCAGTCTTTTCTCCTGAAATCCATACCCATATATACAATCATGTTAAGGCAACTTCTTTGGGATGACTCAGAGTTAATTAAAACCCGGTGTCTCTCCTACTGATCTCATAATTTCCTGCTATCCAAAACAGCAACTCAGCCATCATGCCAGCACCATCCACCCAGTTGCTCAATCTAGAAACATAGACAATCACAGGACTCCTCTCTCTGACTCATTCTAGACACTTCTCAAAGACCTCTCACACCCACCCCGTCCCCTCTCCCCTCGTCCCACCACCACTGTCTCAGACCAAACCGTGGTCAACTCACCCTTAAATTTTTGTAACAGAATCTTGATTTTTCCTCTTACTCCTCTAACGAATATTTTAAAATCATAATCAGAGTGATGACTTAAAAAAGCAAAACTGATCCTATAACTGTGCTGTTTAGTAACTGCCAGCAATTTGCATGTAAACTCCCTGACCCAGCTCACACGGTCTGTTGTATCTGAGGCATGATCCCACGGGCAGGGTATCCACAGATGTTCTCCCATTGACTCGGATCGGGGAGGGAGGTCAGAATGACTTTAGATTCAGAAGTGTTAGTTGCTCAGTTGTGTCCGACTCTTGGTGACCCCAGGTACTGTAGCCCACCAGGCTCCTCTGTCTGTGGATTCTCCAGGTAAGCACACTGGCATGGGTGTCCTTCTCCAGGGAGTCTTCCTGACCCAGAGATTCAACCTGCATCTCTTGCATTGCAGGTGGATTCTTTCCCATATGAACCACCAGGGAAGCCCTTAGATTCAGAGACAAAGTCTAAAATGAACCTCAAGCCTAAACCACAATTTCTCATCCAGGCTTTAGAAAGCCAGGTAAAGGAGATTAGGCTGATGACAAGTACAGACAGTATTCTTCCCATGTACACACTTTACTTCTTAAAGGGCTTTTGTATGGGAAGGGCTGGTCCTGGGGCATAAGTTTCCTTTAAGCATCTATACACACACACACACACACACACACACACACGCACACACACATATATATAGCTATTCGGAAGTATGACTCATATAATATGTCATTGTATGTGTGCTCAGTTGCTCAATTGTGTCTAACTCTTTGTGACCCCAGGGACTGTAGCCCACCAGGCTCCTCTGCCCATTAGATTTTTCCAGGCAAGAATACTAGAGTGGATTTCCATTTCCTCCTCCAGGTGGTCTTTCTGACCCAGGGATCAAATCCACGACTCTTGCATCTCCTGCATTTTTAACCACTGAGCTACCTGGGAAGTAAACTCTCTCAAGGAGCCAACTTTGCTTTCAATGTCAATGAAAAAAATTCCAATGGGTCACATACATACCTACCACACTCTGCTATAATCATATCCGTGCACACACATATACACACAGTAGAACATTATATATGAAGACAATATTCTAAAATTATGCATATGTAGCAAAAAACACAAATATTCAAAATGACACTGGGTCATCCTTTTTTGATTGGACCTTTAATTAAGCAGTTACATTGTTTTGAAGACCGTGTGTGAAAACATTATGGGCTCAGAGGGACTCACAGCAGATGAGGGGCTCACACTGAGACCCTGGGACCTCAGACCCATGGCAACATCTTAGGGGGTGTTCGTTCCCCATCTTGTACTCACCCTGGGACATCCGCTGCCTGAGTGCAACAGTGGGCAAACCTCTCTCTCTCTCTCTCTGTTTTCAGTCTCAGTTCTCCAGATAAAATGAACCAGCAAGATCTATCTCACATCATGAGAGCTAATTCCTTAGGAAGGCTGACAATCCCAAGGTCTGCCTTTCACAAGATGGAGACCAGGACAGTTGAGGGTGTGATTCAAACCAAGTCCATGTCTGAAGGCAGGAGAAGACCTACGTCCTAGCACTAAGACAGTCAGGCAGAGACAAAATTTTTTCTGACTCTATGCTTTTGTTATTCCAGCTTTCAATGGATTGGATGAGGTCCAACCACATTCAAAGAGACCATGGGCTTTATTCATACACTGATTCAAATGTTCATCTCACGGAGAAACAAACACTCTCCTAGACACATTCTGTAAAACGTTTAACCCAATATCTGGAAACCCCATGTCCCAGTCAAGTTGATGTATAAAGTTAACCCTGTCTCTATCTGTCTCTCTCTCTCATTTTTAGTTGACAGCACATAATAGAACAGTTATAGTGCAAAATGCTTACAACCCATTTAGGGGGCCAAGAAGAGGAAGTCATTTATTTTGCCTCCTGTTGAGCAGTGTCAGGGAAAAGATCTCAGAGAGTTCACTTTCAAGCACCTCTTGAAGGAGGAGTTTCTAAATGGAAATTGTGGTGTAGGGGCTGCAGCATAGCCGGGGCTATGAGAGATGCCCCTTAAGTATGATTTCAATGATATGATAGGCAACGGCCACACTGACTTTTGGAATAGTTTCTCTTTCCTACGATATTCTTTCTCTTTTTCTTATCTGTCTCAGCCTCTCTCCAGGAAAGACCAAAGTACCTAGGAATAAAAGAGTTCCCTAAAAAAAGAAAACCTGTTGGCTTAGGAGTCAGAGAATCTGGTTCTAAGCGGATGCTTTAGGTAAATTTCTTCCTCTGCAAGCCTCTGCAGAGGCTTATTTGTCCAAAAGGACTAAAACTTTCTAGTGGATAGTACTGATGTCATTTAAATAAACCACACAGGAAAAAAAGAATATAGCTAGAGACCAGCCCAAAGAGGACTTGGTAAATCTGGCTTCGTGTTCCTCCCCTGTACACCTGGGTGCTGTCCCCACCAGATGCCAGCCAAGGGCTGAGCCATCAGCCAGGGCCAGAGAGATGAGAAAGATGTGGAATGTGTTTTCCAAAAGCCACTGTGGTATGACAGGGGATGGAGGCCAAGAGTGAGATGTAGCAGCCTGTCGCCAAACGCCTGGGAGAGGAATGTCCCACAGGCATTGGGGAAGATCAGCAGAGAGACACACTCCCAGTGACACTGGGTCATTGTGGTCTTGATGTTCATTAAGGGTTCTGAAGGGGAACCTTCCTACACTGTTGGTGGGAATGTAAATCGGTCTGGAAATAGAAAATGGGATAGAGGTTCCTTTAAAAAGTAAAAATAGAGCTGCCATATGATTCTGCAATCCCACTTTTGGGTATATACCTGCAGAAAACTCTAATTTGAAAACATACATGCACCCCAATATTTATAGCAGAACTACTTATATAGCCTAGGCATGGAAGTTACATAAACATCTACTGATGGATGAATGGAAAAGATGTGGTACGTGTTATAATGAGATATTACTCAGCCATGCTGCTGCTGCTGCTGCTAAGTCACTTCAGTTTTGTCTGACTCTTTGCAACCTCATGGACTGCAGCCCACCAGGTTCCTCCATCCATGGGATTTTCCAGGCAAGAGTACTGGAGTGGGGTGCTATCGCCTTCTCCATACTCAGCCATCAGTTCAGTTCAGTCGTTCAGTCCTGTCCGACTCTTTGCGACCCCATGAATCGCAGCACGCCAGGCCTCCCTGTCCATCACCAACGCCCGGAGTTCACTCAGACTCAAGTCCATCGAGTCAGTGATGCCATCCAGCCATCTCATCCTCTGTTGTCCCCTCCTCCTCCTGCCCCAATCTGTCCCAGCATCAGAGTCTTTTCCAGTAAGTCAACTCTTCACATGAGGTGGCCAAAGTACTGGAGTTTCAGCTTAGTATCATTCCCTCCAAAGAAATTCCAGGGCTGATCTCCTTCAGAATGGACTGGCTGGGTCTCCTTGCAGTCCAAGGGACTCTCAAGAGTCTTCAATACCACAGTTCAAAAGCAGCATTTCTTCAGCACTCAGCTTTCTTCACAGTCCAACTCTCACATCCATACATGACCACTGGAAAAATCATAACCTTGACTAGACGGACCTTTGTTGGCAAAGTAATGTCTCTGCTTTTCAATATACTATCTAGGTTGGTCATAATTTTTCTTTCAAGGAGTAAGCGTCCTTTAATTTCATGGCTGCAGTCACCATCTGCAGTGATTTTGGAACCCAAAAAAATAAAGTCTGACACTGTTTCCACTGTTTCCCCATCTATTTCCCNGAATGGAAAAGATGTGGTACGTGTTATAATGAGATATTACTCAGCCATGCTGCTGCTGCTGCTGCTAAGTCACTTCAGTTTTGTCTGACTCTTTGCAACCTCATGGACTGCAGCCCACCAGGTTCCTCCATCCATGGGATTTTCCAGGCAAGAGTACTGGAGTGGGGTGCTATCGCCTTCTCCATACTCAGCCATCAGTTCAGTTCAGTCGTTCAGTCCTGTCCGACTCTTTGCGACCCCATGAATCGCAGCACGCCAGGCCTCCCTGTCCATCACCAACGCCCGGAGTTCACTCAGACTCAAGTCCATCGAGTCAGTGATGCCATCCAGCCATCTCATCCTCTGTTGTCCCCTCCTCCTCCTGCCCCAATCTGTCCCAGCATCAGAGTCTTTTCCAGTAAGTCAACTCTTCACATGAGGTGGCCAAAGTACTGGAGTTTCAGCTTAGTATCATTCCCTCCAAAGAAATTCCAGGGCTGATCTCCTTCAGAATGGACTGGCTGGGTCTCCTTGCAGTCCAAGGGACTCTCAAGAGTCTTCAATACCACAGTTCAAAAGCAGCATTTCTTCAGCACTCAGCTTTCTTCACAGTCCAACTCTCACATCCATACATGACCACTGGAAAAATCATAACCTTGACTAGACGGACCTTTGTTGGCAAAGTAATGTCTCTGCTTTTCAATATACTATCTAGGTTGGTCATAATTTTTCTTTCAAGGAGTAAGCGTCCTTTAATTTCATGGCTGCAGTCACCATCTGCAGTGATTTTGGAACCCAAAAAAATAAAGTCTGACACTGTTTCCACTGTTTCCCCATCTATTTCCCATGAAGTGATGGGACCAGATACCATGATCTTTGTTTTCTGAACGTTGAGCTTTAAGTCAACTTTTTCACTCTCCTCTTTCACTTTCATCAAGAGGCTTTTTAGTTCTTCTTTACTTCTGCCATAAGGGTGGTGTCATCTGCATATCTGAGGTTTTTTATATTTCTCCCAGCAGTCTTGATTCCAGCTTGTGCTTCTACTCAGGCATAGAAGAATGAAATTATGCCATTTGCAGCAACATGGATGGACCTAGAGGCTCTACTAAGTGAATAAGCCAGATAGAGAAAGACAAATATTTTATAAAATCACTTATATGTGAAATCTAAAAAAAAATCATTCCCTCATAGCTCAGTTAGTAAAGAACCTGCCTGCCATGTGGAGACCTGGGTTCAATCCCTGGGCTGGGAAAATCCCCTGGAGAAGGGAAAGGCCATTCACTGCAGTATTCTGGCCTGGAGAATTCCATGGACTGTATAGCCCATGGGGTCTCAAAGAGTCAGACACTACTGAGAGACTTTAAAAAAAAAAAAAGATACAAATGAACTTATTTACAAAATAGAGACAGACTCACGTAGGAAGGGTTATGAAAGGGAAAAGGGGGTGTCACAGGGAAAAATTAAGAGTCTGGGATTAACAGATACTGAACACAAAATAAATGACATGAGGTCCTGCCGAATAGCATGGGGAGCTATAGTCAAGATCCTGTAATGAGTCATGATGGAAAAGAATACGAAAAAAAAAAAAATCTATCTATCTATACATGTATGTATAACTGAGTTATTTTGAGGTATGCTGCTGCTGCTGCTGCTAAGTTGCTTCAGTCGTGTCTGACTCTGTGCGACCCCAGAGACGGCAGCCCACCAGGCTCTCCCATCCCTGGGATTCTCCAGGCAAGAATGCTGGAGTGGGTTGCCATTTCCTTCTCCAGTGCATGAAAGTGAAAAGTGAAAGTGCAGCTGCTCAGTCGTGTCCAACTCTTAACGACTCCATGGACTGCAGCCCACCAGGCTCTTCCATCCGTGGGATTTTCCAGGCAAGAGTACTGGAGTGGGGTGCCATTGCCTTTTCCGAGGTATACCATGAACTAACAATATTGTAAATAAACTGCAATTTAAAAAAAAAGTTCTGAGGAGGAGAAGATTCACCTCCTGGTTAGAGTATGACTCTGGGTGAGTGAGAACACAGAGGTCTTGAAGCGCCGAGTGGGCACCGCCTGTGCTGGGGTCCTGCATGCTGCCTTGACATGCAGATGTCACAGTGCAGTGGGTGGTGGGGCTGAAAGTTCTCTACTTGTTACAGTGAAATACTCCGTGCATTGCAGGTTTCTTCTCAACCCACGAAAGGTCCATTCTTTAGGCAGCCCCATTCCTGTTAACATCGTCCTGAGAAGCAGAGCCTTCTCTTCCTTCCCCACCTTGCTGCCTGAGGTATAGTGGTAGCTCTTGACTGGGACAGCGAGGGACCTGGAGCCCAAAGAAAGAAGCCCAGTGTGGCTGAGAGTGCCAACCCTTGGCACCTGCAGGGCGGAGCTGGCCTTGTCAGCAGTGAAGTGCCCCTTCTTTTCTGGAGGAGCTCACCACCAGGAGAACCAGTGCTAAGCTGTTAAGTCTATTCTAGAAACATGGAATCTTCTCTGTCATGGTCAGGCCAGCCCTGGAGGCTATCAAGCAAGCCACAGATCTTCCTCCTACATAGCTCTCTGCATCCATGTAAGGGAGTTTTCCACACTGCCTGCCCACATAGAGGTTTCCTGAACAGCGTTATCTCTAAGCTTCTGTTCATGCTATTCCTTCTAACTGGAATGCCCGTTCTCTATCTTGGTTTATTGAAGATCTATTTTTCTTTCAATGCCAGTGTTGCCTTCTGTCTCCGGTCTTCCCTGAAACCCACCGTTGTGCTAAGTTATGCCCTTTCAGATGAGCTTCAGTTATGTCTGTTTTTGTCCCATTCGTTCATTCTGCTTTGCAAAAAATTCTCAACAACTGTGCCTTCCCCACTGAATTAAATGCTCTTTGAGGAAAAGGAGCTCAAAGGAGGAAGGGGACCTGGACCAACGTCTTCGAGGGTAATGGGCAGAAGTGCGATACATGGAGGCCAGGATGACATTTAAGTATGCACCCCACCAAAAAAATCAAAACTCAAAAGTCAAGATAAATATTTGAGTGCGATATTTTCATCGTTTGTTTCTTTGGTTGTGTCTTAGTTGCTTCATGGCACGTGAGATCTTAGTTCCTTACTGTTGCTATTATTGTTGTTGCTGTTCAATCACTCAGTCGCGTCTGATTCTTTGTAACCTCATGGACTGCAGCACCTCAGGCTTCCCTGTCCTCCACTGTCTCCTGGAGTTTGCTCAAACTCATGTTCATTGAGTCCATGATGCCACCAGTCATCTAATCCTCTGTCCCCTCCTTCTCTTCTCTTCCTCAGTCTTCACCAGGATCAGGGTCTTTTCCAGTGAGCTGACTCTTCACACCAAGTGGCCAAAATACTGGAGCTCAGCTTCACCATCAGTCCTTTCAATGACTATTCAGGGTTGATTTCCTTTAGCTCCCCAATTAGAGATCAAACCTACAACTTCTGCGTTTAACCACTGGACCACCCGGGAAGTTCCTGAATGCAATATCTTTAAAAAATCAAAATTATTTCAAATATCCTTAATAAACAAAACATTAAAATTTCTTTTTTCTTTTTTTTAAAGGCTTCCCTGGTGGCTCACAGAGTAAAGAATCTACCTGCAATGTGGAAGACTCGGGTTCCATTCCTGGTTCAGGAAAATTCCCTGGAGAAGGGAATAGTAACCCACTCCAGTATTCTGGCCTGGAGCATTCCATGGACAGAGGAGTCTGACAGGCTACAGTCCATGGGATCACAAAGAGTCGGATGTGACTGGGCGACTAACACTTGCACTTTCACTTTTTTTAAAAAAGGAGAAACAGGTGTCTGTGTTCTTGTTTTACAACCCCATGTTACTGCACATTGCGGAATGATGGAGATGGTCATTTTCAATCAGCTGTGCAGCTCCCCTGGGGAGACTTAAAAAGCTTAACCAGGGAGTGAAAACAGACTAGGCGACCCAGGGTTTTATGTGTAGTCATGTATTTGGAGTAGGTAGTCAGTTTTCACTCTATTTTTCTACTTGGATCAAGATACAGGAGATTGTTTTGATAGGTATGTATAAAAGTGAGCATCTGTAGACTCTCCTTTGGTCTTGGGCTCCTCTGCAACCTTGCCAGGCTCTGGTTCCAGGAAGAAACAGCACTGGCATCAAGATCGCAGTATGGGGACAACTTAATTCAATTGGAAAGAACTCTAAGGACACTTCCCCACCTCCTGCCCATGAGAGGGTCTCTAGCCAAGAAGTCTGTCCATACCAAGACCTGTGTAATCTTTTCTCAGATCTCAAATCACAGTTCCCACCCTAGTTGGTTCAGAATCCCCAGGAAATATCAATTCCTTCTCTTTTTAAGTTAGAAATAAATTAGTCTTAATAACTGCTTCATAACCACCTCTTTTTATCATCTTTTGTTCATCTCTGTTTATAAGTAAAAATATGATTTTTTTTATTCAGTCTACATTTTTCAGTTATTTCAAAGAGTACTTAGTCTGAATAGACACTGGGCTACATGCTGATAACTCAGAAACAGGTCATCAAAGGTCCTGCTCTCAATTCCTTGACAGTTTATTGTGCCTGTCTGTGCATTACTGGGAGGAGAGCAGGGAGGAGATAAGGAGACAGAAAGTGAAAGACAATCTTAGTTGCTGTCTTAAGTATAACAACAGCGTTAAGCTCAGCAACTACTGGGACACAGAAAGTGTAAGTGAAACTGTTAGTTGCTCTGTTGTGTCTAATTCTTTGTGACCCCATGGACTGTAGCTTGCCAAGATCCTCGGTCAATGGAATTTTCTAGGCAGGAATACTGGAGTGGGTTGCCATTTCCTATTCCCAGGGATCTTCCTGACCCAGGGATCAAACTCTGTGTCTCTTGCATCTCTTGCATTGGCAGGCAGGTTCTTTGTCATCTGAGCCACTGGACACAGAGGAAACTAAGAATTCAGCCTTCCTACGCAGAGGGTCAGTGTGGCCAGAATGAGGCAGGGAATGGCCTTGTCAGGAGAGCAGGTAAACAAGGAGAAGAACATAGGCTGGAGGCGGTCTTCCTGACGTGCTCAAGAGGAAAGGCATTTCTAGAAAAGGCAGCAGCCTACGGATAGCTCAGAGAAGGAAGTGATCAAGGGCATTCATAGGAATAAACCAGCTCAGTGTGGCCAGCCCTCAACATGAAAGAGTAAAGCCCTGAACCGTCACAACCCCACCAAGGACTTGTGCGGATGGCTTTCAAACCAGTAGGGTGACATGGTGGATGTTGTGTTCCTGAGTGTGCCTGCAGGCTGCTGTGAGTGTGAGAGAGTGGGTTCAGCCTGGGGAGAGAGAAAGAGGGAAAGGCCGGTGGACCTGGCCTGCTAGAGACGTGCTCCACGGTAATGAGAGGAAATAGAGAGTGTCATTAACGTGTCTGCCACCAGAAACGAGAGCTAAATCTATGACTCCCCTCTTCCCTTTTCTATTATGAATGATTGCGTTTCAATTATGATTTGGAAAGTATTTCCTTGAGGAAATATGTCAGGGTTCCACAATGGGAAAGAAGGAAATGGAGCCACGAAAGTTTAATTTATTGCAGGGACTGCATTTTTTCAAAAAAAAAAGAAGGAAATGAAAGAGAAGAGAGAGGCAGAAAAATGGAGAAGGGGGCTCCCTGGGTTGTCTGCTGTGAAAAGGGAGGGTTGGGGGGAAGCCGCCTCAGAGGGGCGTGAATGTGGATGGAGTCATTTTAAAGCTGGTGATGAAGGAAGTGGGGCAGGGAGGCACCATACTTGATGAGCAACCTCATCATTTCATACACGGGTCTCCTATCAGTTAGTTCTGTTGTTCCCTGAGGACACTTGAAGGCAGGAAATAGCCTTTTTTTTTGGCGGGGGTGGGGAAGAAGGATAACCTGGCTCCAGTCCCTCCCTGGACAAAGGGGAGGTCGGAGGTGCAAGAAAGAATAAGAGGGAGCCCCACTCTCACAAGGCTTACAGTCTAGTGGTGAAGGGGTGGAAGGAAAGAAAGTGTGAACAAAAGAGCTTCTCCCAGGTTGAAAGAGCAAGACAACATGAATCAGAAAGTGGGGAGCCAAGGCCGTGAAATAAACGAGTTACCAGGCCTTTATTCACACATCAGCTAATGATCCTCGCAGGAGAGCACACCCCTCAAAGTCTTGGGAAAGGACAAATGCCTTCAAAGTGCATTCGTGTATTCATTCACTCATGTAGCATGTAACTAGGAATCCAACCAAGACTAGGCCCCAGCAGCCTCTGTGGGGACTACTGGGAGAGACAGAGGCATCAGGAAATAATTAGGAATCAAGGTGGTCTGAGCTCAGATGGTGACGGGGTTACAGGATCTCAGATGCAGAGCCGTGAATTCCGTCTAAGAAGAAAGCAGAGGAGAGCTCTGAAGTGAGTCTCAAAGGAGAAAGGGAGCTTGCTGGTGGATGGGTAGGAACATGGGGAAAAGGGGGCAGAGAATGTGTCCCAGTGAAAGGCACAGCCCAGCCCGGGGAGAGCAAGGCAGGGAGGGAGGGAGGAGCGTGGTTATTTCAGGAAGCTCAGGAGGGGTGTGGGAGGGACAGGACCCCCTTCACACAGAGACCGGAGATGACCTTGCAGGATCCCTGAGTGGATTTGGGTTCTCAGGAGACCACTCGGCATGCCTGGTGGAGGATGCCCAGGACGGAAGGGACTGGAGTTCTAGCACTCTGGGGGAGCCCCTAGCAGTCATAGGAGAGAGATGGCAGGGTCTGAGCAAGGGTGATGACCATATTCTGATGCGAGGACATTCTGGGGGCCGTACCAAAAGCACTGGGAAGGTAAGTCCACAGATGCTGAACACACGTGGGCAGACACTTAGTCTAGACATGTTCTGTCTCAACCAAAAGCTCTGGAACAATAGAATTCTGGAGGGTAGAACACAGTATTTCTTCAGTGGAATCTGCATCCTAACTACTGCAGTCCCATCTCCTTTCATTCTGACGGATAGATCTTATTTGATCAAGAATCCTGCAAGACAAGGAGCATGCCCCCAGCCCTGATTCCTCTCTCTCAACCTTTCCCAGTTAGGAAAGCTGAATCCTTGAGAAGGTCAACGATTTTGCTTCCGGTTTTGCTTCCGGTTTTACCTGAAGCACGGAGTGGAGATGGGAGAGAATGCACGTCTTCAGAACCAGGACAGGTTTCCTCCCCACTTCCCTGCCCTCTAGCCCTCCCTCCTTCTCTGCCTGGTCTCTCTCATCACCGTCCAATGGGTTCCCAGCTTTGAAGATGGGGAATCCGGGGGGCACAGGGTCTCGTTCTAAAAGAGAAGCATGGAGTCGGCTGCTATGAGAGGTGGCGGGGATGGGAGTTTATTTTCACATCAGTCTACAGAGGAAGAAACATCTCCCTTTATCTGAGGAGTCAGGTAAGGCCTCTGGAAGGAGAGGACATCAGCTCTGAGGGCGAGTGGGAATCTCTAGGGGTGAAGGACTTGCCTAAGCTCTGAGCTTGGCCGCAGAATTTCCAAGCAGAAGAATCCACCCTGACCTGTGATGAGTGAGACAGAAATTCCCTTTTATGTGTGGCTAGTCCCTCAGTTTGCTTGCTAACACTCTTCCTGAGGACCCCTTGGTTTCTTTCTCTAACATACTTCCCTCAGACTGCTCAGCCTTGCCAGAAATCGCCTGCGTGGAGCCCACTCAGGCCCCTGGGAGTAGGCAGCTGTGCTGAGTGGGGTGACCTGGAACCCGTGGGCCCTTCTGCCCTCCTCCACGGGGTGCTAGAGGTAGTGCTCTTTAAGAGAGCGATCACACACGTTCACTCCTGTCCCCAGAGAAGCAGCGGCAGGAGGCATAAGGCCCTGTTCCTGAATCAGCCCAGCACTGGAAAAGGATGTAGATGAATAACTAAGTCACTATTTACAAGAAATTCTAATCTTGGGGCAGTTCAAGGTAAAGACAGACACCAGCCAGGAACAGCCAAAAACAACACTACCAGAACACACGGAGACAGAGGCCTCCAGCCAGACAGTGTTTTCTCTCTAAATATTGTTGCCAAAAAAAACTCAGTCAGAAAATCTCTCTCTATTCCCCAGGTACCCTCAGCGTATCAGTAATAAGAACAGCAAAAACAGTTCCCCATGATACGAGACTGCCTACTATGTGCTAGACATTTGTTTAGATTATTTTACATCAAACCTCACTCTCCTCCCTCCCCCTCAAAAATCTAAGTAGGTGCGATTACAAGACAGGAAACAGAGAGGTTGAGTAACTGGCTGAAGTCACACAGTTAATAAGTAACTGAGTTCACTTCGGCCTAGGATGTGAAATTAAGAAATTGCTTTTCAGATTTACACGTGGTTTTGCCAAGTTGGGAAAATGGTTCTACAGACTAAGATTTCATTTATTTCTGAGTCTCCTGCATCTCTTCCTATGCATCTCAAGTACTTGAGGTTATGGCGATCTTTTTAAAAAGTGGAAAACAAATCCCCTCTTCCCCCTAAAATGGCACAAAGAAAGTTTTGCATAAAATTTAGGAGTATTCATAGATGTCTTTTGAGAACCATCTGGGAACTGCAGGCTAAGAAACTTTGAGGACACTGTTTTGTGAGAGTTGATTCAGGATTATACCTTCAAGCCTTAGTCATTCACAGCAGGGCTCCCTCACCATCCGCCCACTCCTCTCCCCCACCACCGCCCCCTCTGAACAGGAACCCCTGCTCTGCACAGGGCAGGGGAGATTTCGAGAAGGGACAGCTGTCCTGGTAGTTCTCTGTGAGGTTGATGGAGGTTAACATCTCCTTGTATTTGAGATATCTTAGTTCTGACCTCACCTGTGTCTAGTTCAACTGTCCAGAGGTCAGGGGGAACCCTGTAACATACAAACCTCCATTAACCTCACTGATGGCAGAGATGAAATGACAATGACCTTGTTCCTTCTCACTCTTTCCCAAGCACAACTTTGATGCTGCACTAAAATTTGACACTTGGTAGTTTCTTAAGTTATTGTTGCAGTGTAGAATCTGAAACCACAAGGAACACAAAGTGACCTCTCATTCTGCTACCTTACCTCAGGTGGTGCAGCCAAAACAATTCATCACATCCACTGAGGGCAAAAGCAGATAACGGAATCCAGCCAACTTACATTAAAGCAGACATTAAGACATTTACCAAAATGTAAAAGAGTATCTTTCTACTCACTATTTTTATTTTAAAAATAGTTATTTTATGAAATACATCAATATGCAAATGACATTATAGTTATATTTGCATGAATGAACATATATTTTTACTTAGTTTTAATTTCTAAAATGATAAATATCAATAGATAAAACTCATACAAACAGAAAGTCTTTGAGATTCAATTTAATGAATTTAAAGAGGGCAGAAGCATTCTGACATCAAAAAATTTGAAATCCACTGCACTCTAGCAATCTGTGAGCTTGCAAATACCTCTCCAAAAGCCATTTTATTATGGAATGAAGGGGTGAGAGGGCCCTGTTTCTATTACCTAACGTTTTTCAGCCCCCTTGGTGCTAACTGAGAGATGTAAGCCTGGTAGGCAGAGGGCTGAAGTCCTCTAGGGAGCCAATGGTCTTATGTCGAAGACTGATAAATGCACACTTGTCCGCTATGCCCAGGGCCCCCTTAAGGGAATCGGCACATCTCTTTTCACAGCATCAACCCACACTCTCAGTGCTGTAGCATGACATCTTCTAGAAGGGCATTTGGAGCCCTGGGCTTGGAGATGAGAACACTGACCAGATGTGTGACCAGGGCAGTCCCTCCTCCTCTCTGGGTCTCCATTTCCTTATCCATAAAATGTTTGATAAGTGGACCAGACTCTCTCAAAGGTATTTTCCTACTTTGACATTCTACAAATCTATTTGGAGGAATAGACAATGAAAATAACAATTGGCTTCTGTATGGTACTTTTTATAGTTGAGGAGCTGCTTCCCCATCCAAACGTTTGCTTGGTGCTATTTTCATTATACATGCAGTATGGCAATTGTGGTTGAAAGCTTCCAGAGGAAGGTTTCTGGTATTGAGTCTTGTGTCATTAACTAGCTGTGTCAGCCCTGGGTCAATTATGCCTCATATTAATAGAACTATTGAGTAGATTAAATAAATGAAGGTAGGCCATTTAGCATTAATTCTAGCTATGCTACATGATCAGTAAACTATTATTAGCACCGAATTCATCGTATTGCATTTGAATGTTCACATGATGATTGCTTTTCTAGGCTGAACTCCTTGCAGACCAGGACCACATCTGGTTCAAACAATGCCTAGGACAAAATCAGAATTCAGTAAATGTTTTTTCAGTGGATGACTGACTGACTGATGTGATTAGTCTAGATTATTACTTAGCAGATTACCAGCCTCAGATATCACCTACTTCAGGCAGAGTATAATTTTCCATGTGATTTGGGTTGACCCATTGGATTTCAGCGGTCATAGATGTGCTTATATGATTTGGCTCGTGTGGTGTGCTCTGATGATGTTGACAATGGTACCGTAACCCATGAGAGGAACAGATGCCTCCAAATGGCCACTGCTTCTTTAGTCTGGGATCAGAATAAACCAGCCTTAGCAGACCTCGATCCCACAGCCTGGAGACAAACCCAGCACCCATGTTCTGAAGCAGATCTGTCCACAGGTTCTGCCCTTAAACACAGGCAAGCTCTCAGAGAGTTGCCATTATTTTGTTTTGTGGGGTGTGTGACTGGGCTGCCAGAAAGGTGCTGATGTGCTGACTTAGAATGACTCAAATTGGTTATCTAGTCAGGGCTTTGAACAAGACATTTGTCTGTTGTCCATACATCTCAGGGCAGCCTTACACCTTCCCAAGCCCATCCTATATCATCTAAGCTGATGATGACCTGCAGGTGTAAGAGGACAAGAACAGACCTTTACTGGTAAATGACTGTGATTTAAGGGTGGTTTTTAAAACAACATTAATGGGGCAAAGCAGACTGAGACCAATGAACACATAATCTACAATGTAACAATTATCCTTCTTACCATTTTAAAAGGTGAGAAAATTCCAGGTCCATGGGGATATCATCTAGGGTGTATTTTAGTTGGACATGACAGAAAACCCGACTCCAGCTGTTATAAAGAATGTGCATGTGTGCTTCGTCACTCAGTCATGTCTTGCGACCCCACAAACTGTAGCCACCAGGTTCCCCTGTCCAGGGAACTCTCCAGGCAAGAATACTGGAGTGGGTTGCCATCTCCTTCTCCAAGGGATTTTCCCGACCCAGGGACCTAACCAAAGTCTTCTGCATTGCAGGCAGATTCTATACCCAATGAGCCACCAGGGAAACCTGTTATAAAGGACAGGACAGAGATCTAAAAAGACAGACGCATGTAGGGCTTCTGGAGAAGGCTGACCCAGCAGCTCCAGGGGGTCTCCAAGCACCTCATTATTTCTGTCAATTCATATTGCTTTTTTATCATGTCAGCTTCATTACACGTGACTCCCTTCATGCTTTGGAAGGCAGGCGGCTGCAACAAAGCCATGGGCTACTGGCACCTTCTTTCCCAAGGTCCCCACTGGGTCTGTGCAAATCTCTGTGTAAGTCTCCATGGATGGATATCTCGCCCTGGACTAATCAGTACTCCAATTCTCCATTCTTCCTTGTGTGCTTTAGTCACTGAGGGGCTCCTCTGTCAGACGCTGTACAATGGGAATACAGTGTTGAATGAAGCCAATTCAATCACTGCCCATACCGAATTTATACACTCTGTATTGTGTGTAAAAATGATACTAATAGACTAGGTAGCTTGGCAGACAGATAACCATTTACACAGAAACACAACCATGACTATCATCTACAGAGACCAGCACCAGACACTACACAAGATGCTTTTAACTTGCATTTTAGTTCAATCCTCAAAATACGCTTGTAAGTATTACTGTTCACATTTTATTGTTCAGAAAAAAAGGGGCAGCAAGGGCAAATGATTTAGCAAGCTCACATAGCAAGTCAGTGTGCAAGGATGAATTTGCAATCTTTTCATTTCTATTATTTCCTTTTTGCTCTGTGTCCTGCCTCCCATACACAGAGTTACAGTTGGTCCTACATATTTGCTAGTTGCTCATCCGTGGATTCAATCAACATAGATGGAAACTTCTTTTTTTTAATTCCAGAAAATTCTCAAAAACCAAGCTTCAGTATTCCATGTGCTGGTAACTATTTACATAGCATTTATATTGTATTTACAATGATTTACATAGCATTGACATTGTATTATGTATTGTTAAGTAATCTAGAGATGACTAAAAGTATACTGTAGGTTATATGCAAATACTATGCAATTGTATACTAAAATAAACTTGAGCATCCGTGGATTTTATCAGTGAGGGTCTTGGAGTCAATCCCACTCAAATACCAAGGGAGGACTATAGTCTGCTCTTCTTCAGAGGAACTATGGTTCATGAACCAAATGTGTGCCAACACAGAATAAATTCACCTGTTCTATTAATTTCATTGTGAGGATTTAGTTAAACCCTTTAGTATACTTTGATTAATTACAAAGTGCTTATACTCCTGTAATCTAGAGATGACTAAAAGTATACTGTAGGTTATATGCAAATACTATGCAATTGTATACTAAAATAAACTTGAGCATCCGTGGATTTTATCAGTGAGGGTCTTGGAGTCAATCCCACTCAAATACCAAGGGAGGACTATAGTCTGCTCTTCTTCAGAGGAACTATGGTTCATGAACCAAATGTGTGCCAACACAGAATAAATTCACCTGTTCTATTAATTTCATTGTGAGGATTTAGTTAAACCCTTTAGTATACTTTGATTAATTACAAAGTGCTTATACTCCCACATACTAATCAATTTTCCAAAATAAGCAGCTGTCTGTGTCCAGGGATACCATCCATGTACTCTTGTTGATGCTGTTGTCTGGCTGATTTTTAAACTCTTCCCATTAAATGTTATAGTCATCCTTACCCCTTTTGACTTATTAGAAAATTAGCAATTTTTTATTATAGAATATGAGAAACACCATTATAAATGTTTAGGAAAAACAGTCATCCAAAGTCCAACAATCCATAAGCAACAGCTATGGGCTTAGTTTTTTTGTCCTCATTATATTGTATTTTCACAAAAATAAAATTATGTTCTATATATATCATCTTGTACTATACACTTTCTACTTGTTATGCTTCACATTTCATATGTTATCACACAAACTTTGTTTACCTTATTTTATATGTCATAATTCTAGCATGCAAAATATGCCATCATTTTATTAGTCATTTTTTTAACTGTTGGAATTTTAGATGGGACAATTAATAAATGTATTTTAGCTTCTTCTTATGAAGACATGACATACTTGTATTTATTTCTTCACTTACAATTTAGTTTTGCAATGACACATTATGTTGAGACATGCCTAAATTTTTCAGTCTACAGGTCTAAATCTGAACTCTTCTTCTGGGGTGGGGGTGGGATATCACTGTTTCTCCTACAACTCCTCATTTGCAAGGTTAAGGTCTTCTTATTTTCCAGATTGGCCTAACTCAGAAATGCCCAGTCAGCCTGACTCCCTGTTCCTTGAGAATTCATATCTAATCAGCATACAAGGCTTCTCAGCCCTTCTCTCAGAATAGAGTGACATGGCATTCAAATCTTTACCCCCAGAGCTAAGCATTTTTATCTCATGTTTTCTTTGCTTAAAAGCCAAGGCTATAACTCAATTCTATATGTGTATGTAGCTGGTTTTTGATGAAAATTGGATAATAATGAATAATCACTTTCACCTTTTTAAAATTGATTTTAAACATGAATACTATCCCATTCCCCCACTAAAGTTTGAGAAATACAAAAATCACAAATTAATAGTAAAAAAGCAATCAATTAAAAAGACCCAGAGAGATGATATGGGGAGAGAGGTGGGAGGGGGGTTCAGGATTGGGAACTCATGTACACCCATGGCAGATTCATGTCAATATATGGCAAAACCAATACAGTATTATAAAGTAAAAAAAAAAAAAAAAAAGTAAAAGGTAAGGAAAATACTGGCAAAGAAAACCCAGTTCTACAGAGATCAGTCTATAGGTGGATGTGTTGGGTTGGAATGTAAAAGCACATTTTATTTAGAGTCAGTATGAAGTGATAGTATTAATTTTTCAACTAATTATAACTTGTATAACTTTAAAAATTAAGAATCATTCTTATGTATGATGAGAGTCAAAGACAACACATTATTTTTTGCTATATTTTTTGTATTTCACAAACATAAAGTAGAATCATAAGATATCCATAATAAGTAGTATAAACTTTTGAGTTGAATTCAAATTCCAAAAAAAAAGAAGAGCTCCTACGTGCCAGCCACTTTCCTAAGTATTGCGCCGTTTTCCTTTATTGCCTTAACTGCCCATCCACAAAGATCAACCTTTCACTTCATCGATGTAGATAGAGAAAAACAGTAGGATTTTCCTGGATCCCACAGACCATGGTAGAGGCTGGATTTTTAACCCAGGTTGAATGCCTAGAAATAGCTTCTGTCACAGAGTTTAGACTGGCACATGGTTGTTAAATTAAGTCACAAAGGATGAAGCCTACAAGATGATCTCCATTTATATCATGATCATTGCTGCTGTTCCCATTTGAGACCCAAAAAATGTTTATTGACAGTAAAGTTTGGGAAGCTAAGAGATACAAGAAAAGAAAAATATATATTCTAATGATGTATAAAATATTTCCCAATAGTGTGCCATCATTGTTTTATCTCCTGGCATTGTCCTGAAAGCCTCAGCTCCTGCGAGCAGGTTTGCTTGGGTCATAGTAGAATGATGCTCTCCAGTCTCTAGAATGGGGCTGAGAAAGGCAGCCTCATAGCTGAGAGGTACAGGCATTGGTTTCAAGATGGGCAACCTCAGTTCTCATCACTGTTACTCTGTAGCACTGGGCAAGTTGTTGAGCATCTTGAACATTTCATTTCCTTGTGGGTAAAACAATGGTAACTGTGTCTACCTAATGGATTTTATTTTAAGAAGAATTAAAGAAAAAAACTGAAATCACAACTTCCATGTCTGGCATAGGTCGCACACTATTATTTTGATAGTGATGATCCCAGTGATTTCTTGCTTATTCAGCAGTTATTCCTGGTGGTACAAGCTTTCAGTCACTGAGTGGTACACACTAGATAGCCATTGCTTAATTAGATAGATAATAGCAAAGGAAGAGATTATAAACCAAAGGAAAAGATGTACAGGAACACGAGGCTATAAAGTAGTGGTGAATCGCAAGTAATGTGTTGTCTTTCAATCCAATATCAAGAGCATAAAGCAAGTACAAAGTGGTTTTTGGATTAAGAGTTAATTTTTTATTAATATACCTTGAACTATATTGCAAGCATAGGTGTTTACACACCCAGCACCATAAACTTCACCATTTCTACCCCAATAAATGACTATGGTACTTCTTTTGTTGTTAAAAATGTGTTTTGAAAGTGAAAGTGAAGTCACTCAGTCGTGTCCAACTCTTTGTGACCCCATGGACTGTAGCCTACCAGGCTCCTCCATCCATGGGATTTTCCAGGCAAGAGTAATGGAGTGGGGTGCCACTTCTTCTCCAGGAGATCTTCCCGACCCACAGATTGAAGCCAGGTCTCCAGCATCGTAGGCAGATGCTTTACCACCTGAGCCACCAGGGGAAAATGTGTTTTGCTGCTGGTAAGTCACTTCAGTCATGTCCAACTCTGTGTGACCCCATAGATGGCAGCCCGCCAGGCTCCCCTGTCCCTGGGATTCTCCAGCAAGAGTACTGGAGTGGGTTGCCATTTCCTTCTCCAAAATGTGTTTCCTTCTCCAAAATGAGGACATTAATTACCTTCTGTAGTTTGTAAACAGGCAAAAAAGAATAGAGATTTTTAATGCCTGCTTGGTTTCCCTGGTGGCTCAGAGGTTAAAGCGTCTGCCCGCAATGTGGGAGACCTGGGTTTGATCCCTGGGTTGGGAAGCTTCCCCTGGAGAAGGAAATGACACCCCACTCCAGTATTCTTGCCTGGAGGATCCCATGGATGGAGGAACTTGGTGGACTACAGTCCACGGGGTTGCAAAGAGTCAGACACGACTGAGTGACTTCACTTTCACTTTCACTTTCATATTGAGCAATAGAGCAGTTGATATCTACTGCTGTATGCTGTTTAGTCATGTCCAACCCCATGTACTGTATGTAGCCCACCAGGTTCCTCTGTCCATGGGATTTCTCAGCTAAGAATACTGGAGTAGGTTGCCATTTTCTTTCCCAGGGGATCTTCCCAACCCAGGGATCAAACCTAAGTCTCCTGCATTGGTAGGCAGATTCTTTACCACTGAGCCCCCTGGGAAGCCAAGTTGATATCCTGAGAAGACTCCTTTTTGTATAATATAAACTCCTAGAACTATTAAGTCAGTTAGATAAACTCACAGAATGTGTGATTATCACATTGGAAGAGTATTTCTCCACCCTAGCAGTATACTTTGGGGAATCAAAATTAAAATATCAACACGATTCACCATCAGTTCAGTTCAGTTCAGTTCAGTCGCTCAGTCGTGTCCGACTCCTTGCGACCCCATGAATCGCAGCACGTCAGGCCTCCCTGTTCATTACCATCTCCCGGAGTTCACTCAGACTCACGTCCATTGAGTCAGTGATGCCATCCAGCCATCTCATCCTTTATCGTCCCCTTCTCCTCCTGCCCCCAATCCCTCCCAGCATCAGACTCTTTTCCAACGAGTCAACTTTTCTCATGAGGTGGCCAAAGTTCTGGAGTTTCAGCTTCAGCATCATTCCTTCCAAAATGCTATTCACCATAGCATTACCAAATACTTACATATAAATTTAGAGAAACTTATAAAGATCTGTATTCTTCTGCATACTAAAAAATGTTGATTATAAATTCAAAGAAAAGGCAAACAATTGGAAAGACATACAAAGCTCACGGATAGCAATTCTCAACATAGTAAAAATGCCAGTTTTCCTCAAACTAATAATACAGACTGAATGCAATACCAATCATTTAAGAATCCCAACAAATTTCTAAATATATATAGAAATGCAAATAAACTAACCAAAACCATTCTGAAAAAGAATGAAATTAAATAATGCATTAGCTTGCTCCAGCTACCATAATGAAATAGCACAGATGAGATGACAGAAGAAAAATGTATTTCTCACAGTTCAAGATGCTGTTCCTCGCCTGCAGATGGTTGCCTTCTGGACGTGTCTTCACAAAGACTTTACTTGGAGCATAGGCACTCCGTGTGTCCCTCTTTAATCTTACAAGCTTACAGACCCTGAAGACCCCCATCCTGGTAACCTCATTTAACTTTTATTGTCTCCTTACTGTCTCTATCTCCAAGTAGAGTCACATTGAGGGTTGGGGCTTCTATACCTGATTTTGGGGAGGGACACACATATTCAGTCCATACCAGGGTGATTATAGCAATTAAGAAGGAGCACATTATTGATACAGACAACTTGAATGAATCTCTTGGATGTATAATGAATTTCATTATATTAAATGAAAGAAGCTAATCTCCAAAGGCCGTGTATTGTATGATTCCAGTTATATGACATTCTCAAAAAGACAAATCTGAAATGACAGAGAGATCAGTGGTCACCACGGTTTAAGGGTAGGGGAAGGCGTGACCTCAAAGGAACAGCAATGAAGGAACTGGTTGAGGTGATAGAAATGTTCCATATTCTGATTGTGGTGGCGGTTACATGAGTCACAGAAGCATCTCATAGAATACAAAACCAAATTTTTAAAATTAATTTTACTCTAAGTTAAAAAAAAATAAAGAAGCATGCAGCTGGTAAGAGAGATGAATCTCCATCACCCTCTGAGTTTCAACCTGTGCATTATGAACGTATCTCTACAAAAGGATGAAGCAGTACAGGAGTCTGTAGACACCCCACATTTACCTGCTAAAACATTTTGAGAGCAGTCATGTGATTTTCCCACTTTTTACACTCCCCTACCCACATGTCAGTAGGAAAACATTCTAGATGCCCAGAGCTCTCATAAGCCTGGAGGGAAAAGATTCATGGATACTAAAGCTGGTCTTCAGCTTGGCACCAATGACAGAAATCCCCCTGCCTCGATGCTTTCAAACATTTTTATTTAGTGATTTTTAAACATATTTATATCTTTGGCCTTGTTTAACATTTTTCACTGAATTCCCCTTTCCTTTCAAGAAGCAGAAGCCAAAGAAAACAAAGAAAGAGTTACGGGAGCCTTAGCAAGAAGTCTCCTGAGACAGCACCGTCTGCTGGAAAACTCTCCTCAAGAGTTTACGAGACAAATATAAATATATACTGGGTGAAGCTTTCTGTGACCTTTAAACTGTTTGCATTTCAGGAAGATTCCAAAAAGAGTTTCTGTCCTTGGCAGGTTCTTGCATTTCTGGGCTTAAATTAAAAAAATCTAAACCAGATCACACTTGAAGCGAAACATCCCAGAAAGAACATCGCTGAGGGATCTGGGCAGCAAAGAACCTACTGAGTTTTAGGAAATGTGTTCAATATGTTTTTTTTTACACGTGCTGCATGCTAAGTTGCTTCAGTCATGTCCGACTCTTTGCAACCCCATGGACTGTAGCCCTCCAGGCTCCTCTGTCCATGGGATTCTCCAGGCACGTTTATCAGAATGGATTGTCATGCTCTTCTCCAAGGCATCTTCCCAACACGAGGATCAAATCTACGTCTCTTAAGCCTCTTTCATTGGCAGGCAAGTTCTTTACCACTAACACCACCTGGGAAGCTATTTTTTTTCTAAGTGGTTCATTTAATCTCAACAGCTTTGGGGCATAGGGATTTTTATTCTCATCATACAGATTGTCCGACTCTTTGCAACCCCATGGACTGTAGCCCTCCAGGCTCCTCTGTCCATGGGATTCTCCAGGCACGTTTATCAGAATGGATTGTCATGCTCTTCTCCAAGGCATCTTCCCAACACGAGGATCAAATCTACGTCTCTTAAGCCTCTTTCATTGGCAGGCAAGTTCTTTACCACTAACACCACCTGGGAAGCTATTTTTTTTCTAAGTGGTTCATTTAATCCCAACAGCTTTGGGGCATAGGGATTTTTATTCTCATCATACAGAGGAGGAAATGGGATCTCAGATGACCGAGTTCAAGGTCACATGCCCTGTAAGAGTCTCATATTCCTTGAGGATAAAATGGATTTGTGTTACTTATTGTGCAACATAATCACAGATGTGACATTGAAGTCAAGAACATAGTAGGTGCTCAATAAATGGCCAACATTGTTATATGTGGGCAAAAAAGATCCAAGTCTCTCAAAAGAGCAGGTGCTTCCTGTTCACCCCTCAGTCTCCTCTGGGGTCAGCCAAGCAAACCTCGCTCACTGTTCTTTTTTTCAATGACCACAAGCACAGAGCCTGCTCTCCTAACCTCTTTACACTGAAGGTCCTCTCTCCCAAGCAGTAGATGGAGTGGGCCCCTGTCACCGGAGATCTTCTTCCTTCCTGCCTGCAAAGACAAGGCCCTCTTCTTTTTCAGGATTCCACTGTCATTCACTTTGGTGACAAGCTGGTGGTGACGAAGATAGCTAAGAAGAAGAGTCAGCCAAGAGTACATTTCCTATAAAGCACTTGGTCAGGGACATCTGCCTTCTGTCTCTACAACCTTCGAAACAGCAGATGACAGCAGTAAATACGCTTCTCAGTCTTTATCCTGCCAGGTCAATGTAGTGTCCCCCTCAAAGTTTCCAGGGGGGCTGGATATACAGAAGGGGATGTCCTTTGCTCCTTCCGGAAGACCAGTTCAGGTGGATTCCCTCTGCATTCATCTCATCTGGGGAGCTTTTACATTTTTGACACTCCAGATGATGAGATTCACTACATTGTACTTCTGAACCACTCACATTTGGGTACTTTGTTCGTACCTGCAAACGCGATGAAGGATAGTTCAGTCAGATTAGATGGGAGAACAAACACTTTTTGAGATGGTAAAATTCTTCCTCTTAGGATTTTTGTTTTATGTCCTGTGAGTTGTTTGTTTGTTTTTTTTTTCCCCTCCCTTTCCGGTTTTAAATATTGGGTGATTATGTTTGAAACTATATTTTACAAAATAGAGGAAGCCAAAGTAGAGGGTAATAGGGCCTATAAGCCCTCACTCAGAGATAAGCTAAGAACTGTTAATATTTCGAGTATGTCTTCCTAATATGTTTTCAGTCTTATCTCTCTTTGTGTGGGTGGGATCTCATTGTGTGTGTGTCTCTGTGTTGTACCCTTCAGTGTGCTCTTTCCTCAGCCAACCTAAGCCATGAATATTTTCCCTTATCATGAAAGACAAGGAAAGACTGAGAAACTTCTACTTGGAAGAGATTAAGGAAAAATAACAGCTTTATGCAAAATGGGATTCTGGATGGAGTCCTGGAACAGAATAAGCTCATTCATGGGAAAACAAGCAGAATTCAACCAAACGCCAGTTTGGAAACACTAACTTCCTGGATTTGATCATTGTTAATTGTACCATCATTACGTAAGATCTATCAGGGACACTGGTTGACAGGTATGTAAAAACTCTCTGTACTTTGTTTGAAACATTTCTGTAAGACTAAAGTTAGTTCAAAATAGAAAGTTTAATGTATTTTTTCCTCATTGTATAAGAACATATATCTCATAGATAGAATTTGTATCTATTTTTTCAAGTGCTGCATGGCAATATGCTGCACCATTCATGTAATGAGGACAAGTATTCCTATAACTCACAATTTTGAGAATATTCCCAAAATAAAGCCCCAGAGGGATATTACCAAGTCAAAGGAATAAATGAAAAAGTACCCAACACCAAATAATTATGTTACCATCATCAGAATTATCCTTTCTATAACAACTGCTCCTGAAATTCTCAGGTTCAGTTTTCAAAGTCCAATAGCAGCCTTCTTGTACTGTTTCTGGAAATACAATTACTAAACTAACTTTAGGTTTAAAGTTGCATTCAGTCCTCAGAGTACTACCCTTGCTGGACTGGTACCAAAGATTCTCAGTTTTTAGGTGGTGTTAGGTTTAGTTTAAGCTTCCGCTCGGTTTTATTTGTTCTACAACAATTTTTCTTTTTTTGAAGTGTTCCTGTCTCCAAACTCACTTCAGGAATGAAAGACTCCACTCTGCTGAAACGTTCCAGTTTGGGTATAGCCCGAGCCCTCGGGCTTATCCTGGCCACAGTAGATCCCACATCTTGTGGGAAATGTGTCATTTGCATGGCATTTGCCCTTTGAGGATACGTGTGTGTGTTTCTTATGCCAAGACATTTGAGAGTGTAATAGAGGGTGTTTTGTGTGGGGAAACTGGATGGTGGCTGAGTGATACATTCCCACTGCTTGTGGAATTCCAGGCTAGGGACTGCCTCAGTTTCTCCCTATGAGCCCAGTTTAAAATAAAAAAAAAAAAAGAGCACCCATTTTATCTATTTTATTCAAAGTGCCAATGCTGAATCTGCACAAAACTCTGGGTTCTTTATATAACTGAAAAATCCAATATTTTGCAACAAGTGCATAACTATGGGTTCTTTAGGTGGTGCTAGTTGTAAACAACCCACCTACCAACACAGGAGACGTTGAGAAGAGGATTTGATCCCTGAGAATATCCTCCAGAGGAGGAAATGGCAACCCACTCCATTATTCTTGCCTGGAGAATCCCATGGACAGAGGAGCCTGGTGGGCTACAACACATAGGATTGAAAAGGGTTGGACTGACTGAAGCAAATTAGGTCTTCCCTAGTGGCTTAGAGGGTAAAGCGTCTGCCTGCAATGCAGGAAACCCAGGTTCGATCCCTGGGTTTGGAAGATTCGCCTGGAAATGGCACTCTAATATTCTTGCTTAGAAGATCCCATGCATGGAGGAGCCTGGGAGGCTACAGTCCACGGGGTTGCAAAGAGTTGGAAGCAACTTAGTGCACACGTGCATAATTACTCACCATAACAGTCTCACCTTCCTGTAAGATTTCAAGGTGGACAAATCCACATACCAGTTATGTTATTAAGCCTTAACCTCCTCCTCTCCATTTCATCCCCTTCCACAGCTCACTTTTCCCCCAGAACACATCATCAAGAAGCATGGTGTATGTGTATGTCTGTGCTCAGTCAAGTACAACTGTTTGTGACTCCATGGACTGTAGCCTGCCAGGCTCCTCTGTCCATGGGATTTCTCAAGCAAGAATACTGGAGTTGCTTGTCATTTCTTCCTCCAGGAAATCTTCTTGTTCCAGGGATTAAACCCTAGTCTCCTGCGTCTCCTGCACTGGCAAGTGGATTCTCTATCAATGAGCCACCTGGGAAGCCTGAGAAGCATGGAATCTTTGCCTTATTTTAAGGATTGAGGAAATACTAGCTTACAGATGGTAAATGACACTCTACATTTAGAGAAATACCCAGTAGAGGAATGCCTGTGCAAAATCATGGGCTGAGTTGTTTTGTTTTAGAAACACAGCTCAGATTCCCTCGAATGGTGCCACATCAGATGCAAACCCAGCTCTTGCTTGCATTTCTGGGATTGCTCAGTTTAGAAGAATCTCTCCTCTCCCCTCTCTCTTGGTGCTTCCTACTCTCAAAGAGACCTGGTTCCATGAACTTCTGGCTCGATGTTCACTGCCATCTGCCTTCATCAGACTCATTTTGAAGATAGACCTGGCTCCCTTGTAAACCAAGAGCACCACAAAGGCAGTGCCCAGGTCTGACTCCTCTCTGCGCCTGTGGCCCACGTCCCAGGCCAGTGTCTACCCTGGGGTGGAATGATGTCCACTGTGGGTGTGGAAGTGCACTGATTATGGTGAGAAATTTAAGGACAGAAAATATTGAGAGTTGGAAGGGAAACCAGTAGGTGTTGATCCCCATTGCTTGCCAGGTTGTGGCTCCAGCACTTTACTATTCTCATTAATTTCTGACTTAAATATCATCATCCCCATCTTCAAGATGAAGTCAGTTGCACTCAGAGAATGGGCCATATCTCCAAGGGCATCTAACTTATTTACTAAGTGGTGGCATCAAGATTTGAACCTAAACTAGGCAATTCCTTAATCAGTTCTTTCTGTACTAAAAGACAACCCTGAGTGAACTGGCAAGGTTAGGAGGAATTTCCTTTCTTAAGATCAAGGACTAATCTCATTTATCACATGAATGTAATACCGCAAGTACCTGAGAGAAAAACAGGATAGGAAATTTTCTATGTGTATTTGATATGTTGAAGGAATATTGGGGTCTATTTTCATTGCCTTTCTACACAGTTTTTCCTTTTTCAAACTGAGAACAACTGGCTATTTTCCACGTTGGTACAAATGAATGTCTAAATTGCAAAGGTGCCCAGAGCTCAGACTTACTTAACTTTCAGCTTAGGTATCCACCCTGTGTTGCACAATCGTCAAATGGGATATGATGCAATTTTTTTAAAACAGACTTTGCAAAACAAGTATTGAGTAACTCAAATTGCTCTTTATCCTTGTATGCGCTTAGCAACCTTGCAGGTCTGTTGGACAGAAAAAAAAAAAGTGCCCTTGGACGACAGTTCAGCAAGATCCTCAAAGGCTCAGCAAAGCAAGAGGTTTCAGAGTGTTGTAATCATTCAAGCTGGCTGAGATTAACTAGGAAGCGAGTGAGAGAAGTGCTCTGTTCCACTGCACCCCCCCCAACCCCAGCCCTCCCCCTCCCACACACCCTGCCCTGTGGACACAGCAGGGACAGAGGCAGAAGCTGAATGCAGGGACAGACAGACACACTTTAGTGTTTGCATTGTGGACTGCAGGGCCTGATACAGAGGCTGAACATTTTCTAACACGTTATTTTCTGTTGAAAAGATGATGTAACATTACAGAAAATTTTGAAAAAAAAGATTAATCATGTCTCCTTTTATCACCCCAACGGAAGTGTTTTCATTCATAGTTTATGCTCTGGGGCAGAATAAAGGAAGCATTCCACCTATGGAGCATTATGGGGTTACAAACTGGACTCAGTAATATATGTTGATAATCGAATTTATCTCTGACAAAAATCCTCCAAGGTCTGTCAACAGATTTTCTCCCATTTTATAGATATGGATACGAACATAGCAGATGTTAATATCTGAATAAAGTTCCCTGAGCAAAGCATGAATCTGGGATTCAACCCCAGTTTTGCACGTCTACAAAGTTAATTCCACATCATTGTCAAGCTGCCTTGTATCTTTCTCAGTTATCATTATATCTAAGCATGTCATTCTACTATCCATGTTTAAATTAATGCTTTAATATATGTAATCAAAATATCAATAAATATAAGATTATATGCATATACTTACATACCCATATATATGGAGAGGAGAGGGTTTTTTTTTTTTTTTTAATAGTTTACAAGATAGATTATGGAGATTTGGTGAGTTCAATTTCTGATGGGAGAGGCCAGCAGGTTGGAAACAGGAAAGAGCTGCACCGCAAGTCCAAAGGCAGTCTACTTTAGGATCGGAAAAGTCCAACGTTGCAAATGAAGACTAAAGTCAGTCTGCTGGAGAATCCCTGTTTGTTGCAGGAGGCCAGCCTCTTGATTTATCAGACCCTCCACTGATCAGATGTGACCCACCTACATGTGATTTTGGTGTTGACCATGTGGTGAAGTCCATGTGTAGAGTCTTCTCTTGTGTT
>SJYX01000463.1:562763-575914 GCA_006410675.1 Oreotragus oreotragus
TTACCATCTTTCTAAATTCCATATATATGTGTTAGTATACTGTATTGGTGTTTTTCTTTCTGGCTTACTTCACTCTGTATAATTGGTTCCAGTTTCATCCATCTTATTAGAACTGATTCAAATGTATTCTTTTTAATGGCTGAGTAATACTCCATTGTGTATATGTACCACAGCTTTCTTATCCATTCATCTGCTGATGGACATCTAGGTTGTTTCCATGTCCTGGCTATTAGAAACAGTGCTGCGATGAACATTGGGGTACATGTGTCTCTTTCTATTCTGATTTCCTCGGTGTATATGCCCAGCAGTGGGATTGTAAAAGAATGAAACTAGATCACTTCCTAACACCACACAAAAAAATAAACTCAAAATGGATTAAAGATCTAAACGTAAGACCAGAAACTATAAATCTCCTAGAGGAGAACATAGGCAAAACACTCTCCGACATAAATCACAGCAGGATCCTATATGATCCGCCTCCCAGAATACTGGAAATAAAAGCAAATATAAACAAATGGGATCTAACTAAAATTAAAAGCTTCTGCACAACAAAGGAAACTATAACCAAGGTGAAAAGACATCAATTTTCATATTGGTGCTCTGCCACTGGCTGCACCAAGGGACATTAGAAGAAGCAGCCATAAGAAATATGCCACCACGTTGATGGAGCAGAGGGTCCTGTGAGGCTGTCATCTACAGCACCCTGTTGTAGCTAGCATACAGAACCTATGAAGACCTAGTGTGAGAAGCATCTGGAACTCAGAAAACAAAATAACTGTAGTTTCCCATTAGCAACTGGTTAGTTTTTGCCAGCGGGGAAGGCAATGGCACCCCACCCCAGTACTCTTGCCTGGAAAATCCAATGGACGGAGGAGCCTGGTGGGTTGCAGTCCATGGGGTCGCTAACAGTCGGACAGACTGAGCGACTTCACTTTCACTTTTCTCTTTCATGCATTGGAGAAGGAAATGGCAACCCACTCCAGTATTCTTGCCTGGAGAATCCCAGGGATGGGGGAGCCTGGTGGGCTGACGTCTATGGAGTCACACAGAGTCGGACACGACTGAAGCGACTTAGCAGCAGTAGCAGCAGCTTTTGCCAGAAGAACACAATTAATTCTTAAGTGATTATGTATGTAGTTGTACTTCACTTTGGCTATGAAGGAAGAAAAATCCAAAGGTGGGGACCACCTCTAGCAGTCCTTCTGATCCATGCCGTATTTTGTATACTGACTATGCTCTAAAATGCTCTCTTTCTTTCTCCCTCTCTCTCTATTTTCTCTCTTCCTACCTCCATTTTTCCTGTAGTAGATTTTTAACAATCTTACTGTATGTAATGCTTTGTCCCAAGGAGTTGAGTTTTATGGATAACTAAACTGGAAGTTGTAGAACACTACAATACTTGCTAGCTTATACAATACTTGAGTTGCTTATTGGCCAACTCAAACCCATTCGGGGATGACACAGGAAATTAGGCTGATGGAAAGGCAGATAATATATAGATGGGTGGATGAATGTCAAGATAGATTTCCCTTTGAGGGAATAATGGAAAGTGCCACAGAAGCCGTGGCACAGCCAAGCTGGATAGAAGAGATGGGTGTCTGTTTTTGGAGAGAGAGGGGGGACAGTTTCACTTGGGGGTACATAGGGCAGAGAGATGGAGGAGCCTGGATTGTGCTCATCTTTGGCGAAAAAAGCTAATTAAATAAGAGACTTAGTAATCACATCATCTGGTTAATGCACTTCAGCATGCGTCCCAGATACTTTGGTCATTATGCTGATGGAAAGCTTTTTGAAAAGAAAAAAAAAAGGCCATCTCCCTATGCTCATCCTGCAATTATCCATTTCTTACCTACCTCTTGCTGTTTTTGATAAGAACCATTAGGATAATAATGACAGACTCGACTCATGTATTAATAACTCTGTCGATGTACACTTCTTTCTGCCTCTGTGAAAGACTGAAATGTGTTAACCTTTTAAACATCCTCCATTGCAGGCAGTGTCAGACCTTTATTAATGGTTGACTTCAGCTGCCCAAACTCCCGCTCGCTGCAAATGCATGTGATGTGTAGACACAAAGCCTTTTCATTTTGCTCATGGTCATTTCCCTTTTTAGGAACTTGAAATGAAATACTGTGTTTATCCTGTATAGCCTAAGAATGTACGTCAGCTGCACAGCCTGAAATAGACATGGTTTTGCTGCCCTAAATATTTGATTCTTGAGTCAAGTTATTATAATTGCTAGACATCCTTATTTAAATATAGAAGGACAGTCCATGGACCTGCACATTTGAAATAAACATCGCATTCAGAGGTAGCACGCTTTTTATTTGATTTTTTCAAAACATCCTCTGTCTTGGTGAGTGTAGTGAAACATGTAGTATTTAACTCATCTAAAGCCTTGCAGCTTTAGGAAGACAAGATCGAGAGGCCCTGGGCTATGAGAAGGTGTGACTGTAGTAAACGGGTGTAGTTAGGACAGGACAGAAATGTCAACATGCCCTTTTGTAAAACCACTGTTCATCAGCCATTGCTGCAACTCCATGGATGCTGTTTCACTGATAAGTAGTTTCAGATTAAGGGTTGAAGGCAAATACATTTACTGCAGACAAAAGAACATAGGAGGGGACCTAACTGCCTTTGAAATGTTCGATAACTTATCTTCTACAGCCAGGGCATTAAGCTTAAGTTGCAAGGCTGCCCTGACATCTGCAGAAATAACCTTGGGATAAAAATATTTTCAAGTGGTCCTGCTTGGCACAGTCTCAAGTTAGAGAAAAAAGATAAACAAGAGATTCCAAGTTCATGTGTACAGTTGGAGTGTGCTTATGTATATGAAATATTTTCCCTGTTCACTCTTTTGACCTTGTAACACCAGGTTCAACCTGCATTTGGACAGTGTGTATTTGAATTCCATTATTAATTTGGAAAGGAATTGATATAGTTTGATTTCTTGAAATTAAACTTGAGGAAGAGATCTAAGTATGATTTATTTGAAGAAGTTCAAGTGAAGGGAGTTTTCTAAAGGCTGTCTTGAAGATAATTGTGAAAATTTTTAGAATACATAAAATTTATCTCTCTCTATCTAGAGACCAAAACAAGCAAAAGTGGCCCAGCTTGACTATGATTGACGAGTTATATCAACTTATGTCCAATACACCTAGTTTTATTTTTCTATCAGTAATTAATGTAGCTAGCGATTATTTATTGAACATTTACTATATATCTAATGCTTGGCAATTTGCTGGACTTTGGTAAGATCTTGATGCTGGGAAAGATTGAAGGCAAAACGAGAAGAGGGCAACGGAGGATGAGATGTTCAGATAGCATCATTGAATCAATGGACATGAATTTGAGCAAACTTCAGGAGATAACAGAGACATTACTTTGCCACAAAGGTCCATCTAGTCAAAGCTACGGTATTTCCAGTAGTCTTGTATAAATGTGAGAGTTGGACCATAAATAAAGCAGAGCACCGAAGAATTGATGCTTTTGAACTGTGGTGTTGGAAAAGACTCTTGAGAGTCCCTTGGACTGCAAGGAGATCCAACCAGTCAATCCTGAAGGAAATCAGCCTTGAATATTCATTGGAAGGACTGATGCCTAAGTTAAAGCTCCAATACTTTGGCCACCTGATGTAAAGAATTGACTCACTGGAAAAGACTCTGATGCTGGGATAGATTGAAGGTAGGAGAAGAAGGGGACAACAAAGGATGAGATGGTTGGATGGCATCACCGACTTGATAGACAGGAGTTGATGATGGACAAGGAAGCCTGGCGTGCTGCAGTCCGTGTGGTCGCAAAGAGTCAGAGAGAACTTAGTGACTAAACAAGAAGTTGCTGGACAAATAAAACAGATTAAAAGTCATTTTCTGCCCAAGTTTGCACAAACAGGTACAGGGAAGATTGACATTTTGTGAGATAAGGTCTGTCATGAAAGTGAACAGTGGGATTCTAAATGCTCAGAGAATAGGCACCCCACCCCCAGCTCAGACAGAGCTGGAAAGAAAGAAAATAAGGAGGATGTTTCCTGGAGAGGCTAGTTTTGTTTGCTCCTTTGTTTTGACCGTCCCTTTGTGCTTAGGGATTACAAAGGCAGAGGCATGAATTAATCAGACTTCTCAGCTCCCGACTTAAGATCAATGTGTGTATATGTGTACAGATCTATTCTTACTTTCATTCATGTATCTATTTTTCTATTTACTTAATTCTTTTCCTTTCTCACTGTTGTTTCTCACTCTCATTTCTACTACCTGCTTCCACTATCAGCAGTAATTCTCTTCTGGGTTCGGTCTTTGTATGTCTTTACACATATGCTGGGTGTATTGTTGTTTTGTAGGCAGGAATTTTAATTTCTGCAAGTGGCTTTGTTTTTTACATCTCATTCTATTTCTACCTTCTGTCACCTTGCACTTTATTGTTCACATCCCTCCTTCTTCCTGACATGTGTCTGTGACATCTAATTGCCGCCTAACCACCCTCCTCCGTCTACCCTCCCAGGCAATGAGGGACCTACAGGAACACCCTTTCACCACGTGTGAGGGCCCTGGGAGGTGGACAGCTAAAGCATTTAGGATGCTGGCATTTTTCACTTGAAAACAAATGAGTCAGTGTTTTCTGACACACGCATTGTGGATAATACAAAGATGTAAAACGTCATCCTTTTCCTCTATGAATTGACTGTAGCACTGGGGAGGAGGAGGAAGTGTGATTAAAATACTTTAAGAAAATAAACATGCTCCTAAAAGTGGACAAAATAAAATAAATAACTTTGATAGAAGTCAAAGCGCCTAATCAAAGATTCCAGGATATAAAAGAATGTAATTGGCCCTTGTTAAGAACTTGTTATAGGCTAGATTTTTTGCCATGAATTTCCCAAGCACTGAACAGTCTTCCTGGTAATAATGGGAGGAGGAGACTTCTGAGGGCACAAGCTAAAAAATTTATTTGGAAAATGCAAGATTTATTCAAGGAAGATAGGACTTCTTCAAGCACAGCTAGAAGGCAGAAAGAACATTACATGGGACAGATTTTGTTATTTTTGGTAACTTTTAATTTTATATTGGAGTGTAGTTGATTAACAATGTTGTGATAGTGTCAGGTTTACAGCAAAGTGATCCAGTTAAGCATATACATGTAGCTATTATTTTTGAAATTCTTTTCCCATGAAGGTTGTTACATAATATTGAATAGAGTTCCCTGTGTATACCATAAATCCTTGTTGGTTATCCAATTTAAACATAGCAGTGTGTACATGTCAATCTCAAACTGTCTAACTATCCCTTCTCCCACCCTTGTAGATGACACTAAAACGCATAAAATCAAACACATAGACTTATGAAGAAAACCAATTTCCATTTTAAAATGTTATATTGAAATGGAACTTTAAAACACTTCAAAACGTGTAATGTATTACCTCTTTCTTAATGAATTAACAGATCTTGTTAAACATAAAACTCTAGCAATGGTATAATAACTACTATACTTTCAAAATAGTGGTTAGCATAAACCATATTTCAAGATATTCACAATTTGCAATATAATAGGGGGGAAAAATCTATGCTCTCTGTTAGTGGCAAAAATTACAAGTTATTGCTAACATATAATTGCTGTGCTGTGTGGCTAAATTCCCAGGAGAAGGAAATAAAAAATTTAACTAAAGTGAAAAGTTAAAGCATTTGTGGCTCAGTCGTGTCTGATTCTTTGCGACCCCTTGCACTGTAACCTGCCAATCTCCTCTGTCCATGGAATTCTCCAGGCAAGAATACTGCAGTGGGTAGCCATTTCTACTCCAGGAGATCTTCCTGACCTAGGGCTTGAACCCTGGTCTCCTGCATTGCAGGCAGATTCTTTACCATATGAGCCACCAGGGAAATAGGTATGAGTGAAAAATTCATTGAAGTTCACAAGCTCTCTGTCTATAGATCTATTGGAAATATGTGAATGCCAGATCAAGAACCCTTGTGCTAGAAAGATTCATATGTACAAATATAAGGCGGCACAAAGGAAAATGGCAGAACTAAAGAGGGGATAAGAGTTTAGTCTGATTAAAGATTTATGTGCAAACAAATGAAAATGAATCCAGATTACGAAGTCTTACATGAAGTTTAAGTATTCTGGCTTGACCTTGTTGACATGGAAAGATTTATTGAAAAAAATTTGAGCATGAGAGTGGCAATGTCACACATGGGTTCTTGAAGTGAAATCTGATAATCAAAGTAGAAGATACATTATACAGTTTTTGGGTTTGTTATTTTAATAATCTTTGTTTAAGGTTATATAGCACAAAAGAACATTTATTTAATTTCTAAATATTTTGAAGTCCATTATATTTCTATGCATAATAAAGAAGTCATAAAGATGAAGATAAGATGACCGTCTAGTAGGGTCCATTTTGACATTTAGGTAACCCAAATCTTAGCAATTCTTGGAGAAACTCAAATAATTTAAAAATATCCAAGGAATGCTTCCACCTGTCTGCCAACAGTTTCTTTGAACTCCTATCTCCTCTCCCCCTTTCAGAAAATACACGGTCATAAATGCTAAGGGGGTCAGGACTGAAAGGCACACAGCAGGCATTTCAAGTTCACTGGAAAGAGTCACGTCCCCTAATAATATCCAAAAATGAGGCCCTACATACCCTCTACTTAGATTTAAGAGTTGTAAACCAAGCTAAAAATCAGTTCAATAAAAAGAACATTTTTTTTTTTGCCAGCAAGCTTATTACCTTGACAACCTCAGAATGACCTGGAAGGCTGTGGAGAACCATCAACACCACAATCCAGCCTTCTCCTTTCCCTCCATCCCACATGTCCCTCATGGATATGTTCTGGGTATACTCTCCTCCAGGTTGACCCTTGACCATCCCTCATGTCAAAGAATGTGCACACTAGTGGTACAAGCAATCTGCACCCACATGGATCATGAGAAGAAGTCTATGCTAGTTCCAGAAGGGAGCTCTGGACAACTTGGGGGAGGAATTGCATGATCCTTGGCTCTTCAAAACTGAGTAGAGGGTACAGTGATGACTGCTCACCCACTGGGGAAGGTTGCAGGTAGAGGAAGAGCGTGTGGAGCTTCAGACAAGGACTTTCTCGTCTGGGATGTCATTCAGGACTGGTTGTATGAAGGTGTGAGCTTTTCATTTGGGGCTCATTTTACTGACAGATGGGGAAAATTGATTAAAATACCATCACTATGCTGGGGTAGTAACTACTTAATTACCAAGAGCTAACCACTGGTTTGTTCTTCTTATAAACATATCCATCTATTATTATATATTTAATACATATATGACCCAATAGGCCTAGAAAATGGAAATGACTTACTAAGAATAAACAGCTATACAATCCTAGATGCAAGATCCCACTAAAATGTTTTTAAAAGTCAAGGCTTTTATTCCTTATCCTAAGCTGTTAAGACTCAAATGGGATACAATATTTAAAATTTGATTATTAATTTACTGTCAAAGTCTAGACAGACTGTTCTGAATGTTCTTAAAGAACAATAACTGTTCGTAACTTTCAAATAATTTGTGGATTGGATTTCTGGAAACAGTAAAAGTCATTCAGTTCCTAGTAGGCTTTATTAAAATGGAAGGTCAAAGTCACTCATGCCATTGTATTGTCTGCCTATTATGTGGCCGGTATCTTATTTTATAATATTATCTTTCTTCCCATTTCACAAATGGGCAGCTGAATCTCAGGTAACTGCCCTCTCAAACTGGCTTCCTAGGTGGTGCAAGTGATAAAGAACCCACCTGCTAATGCACGAGACATAAGAGACACAGGTTCGATCCCTGGGTTGGGAATATCCCCTGGAAGAGGAAATGACAACCCACTCCAGTATTCTTGCCCAGAAAATCCCATGGACAAAAGAGCTTGGTGGGCTACAGTCCATGGGGTCACACAGAGTCGGACATGAGTGAAGTGACTTAGCACGCACATGTGCCTGTGGAAACATAATTAGGAAAAGGTAGAGATCTGAGTGTTTCAAACATCAAGTCTGTTTCTCTTTCCTTTGAACTACAATGTCTCTTAAGTTGAATCATGAAGCTAGAAGACAAATGGGAAATTCACACTCTATGGGGTTACAGGGAAACTCTCCTTGTCCACTGATATTATGTCTAGGAGAATATTTAATTGGATAAAGAGTGTGAAACTAGAAAATGTCAGTGAATATTGTTTGTTTAATGAATCAATTATGTTGAATCAAGTGTTACATATCAGATATATTCTCTAACATAATTTCTCCACATCCCCAGGGAAATTCATTTATTGAGAGATACTTTTATTCATTATAAATACAATCTATGCACATTATATCACAAATCAATCTATGTGTGTGTCTGTGTGTATGTGTGTGTGTGTGTGCTGATATTTTCCATTGAGCACAAACTCATCCTTCAAAGTTCACACTACTTATTATCTCTTCCCCAGATTTCCTGGTCTACCATGCTCAAATTGATGGCTCCCTTTGTACCTTGATTGTTTCCTCAAGAAAAGTCAATGACAGCAGTTCTAACAAGTGTTTGAATTATTTGTTTTGAGGATTGTCTCTCACTAGACTCAGAGGTACTTGAAGACAGCAACTCTGTCTTTTAATCTCTGCATTTTCACTCTCCAGCACAGCAACAGCACAGGGAAAACACACAAGTTGTTTTTTGTTTTGTTTTGTTTGTTTTTTTTTAATATAACATTCGATCCAATTTATTTTAAGACAACCTTGTTTTCCTGGCTTGATTATTATATGGAATTAAAATCAAGTCCAACATATACAACACTATTTGCTGAGTCTGTATTACGTGCCAGCACAATACTTTCTCAACCTCTGCTGGCTTGAATATGGCAATTTTTGATTATTTCATCTCACTTCTGTCATGTTAATCTTCCAATCTGTAAGCAGTGTATATGTGTATGCATATATGTGCCCTCATATGAACATGTATGCCCATATATATGTGTGTGCCCAGACATGGGTGGGAGTATGGGATGTATTTGCATACTCTCAGGATGAAATGGAGGGAGTCTGTGGGCTGGAGGAACCACCTGCTTGCCAATGTGGCCCACATTCTCCTCCCTTATTCCTCTTCACCATCACACAACTGCCTGGGAAGCATGTCAGGCTGCCTGCTGAGCTGAAGACACGGTGGTGTCTGTGCACTCGAGGGCAGGCTCACCTTCTTGTTCGTGACACTTGTCCATGACCTTAACACATAGCCCCAGCCGTGGATATTGATTTCTTTTTTATGTTTATGGATCCACTCCCTGCTCTTCCTATGACAGTGCTGCACACCCAGTCTTTCTCCATCCATGTAGAACTGAGCCCTTGAGAGTCCAATAAGTTCCTGAATGCACTGGATCCACCAGGGCAAAGATTTCGGGGATGGTCATGGAGATGTCTCATCTTTCAGCCACCCTTATGTGCCACTCTTTAGGCAGATACTGTGGAGGGTCATGACGTAGACAAGATCTCCGTTCTCTGAGGTCTAGCTGGGGAGAGAGATACAGAGTCAAGGTCTTTCGTTTGCTCTTGGTGGAGGCAGGATGGAGCTGTGCCCAGCAGAGGAGGTGGTCAGCTGCGTGCTCCATCCACAGCCTCAGGGAAGATCTACTCGTGGAATTGACACCTGAGCTGCATATTGAAAATCAAGAAAAAAGCCCCTCTGGTGAAAGAGGAGAGAAGGAGGGGCTGTGCGGAGAAGCTTGTAGACTGGAAGACAAAGAAAGTAATGTGATGTTGTACTGATATAATGTGTATTGTTGGGACCACCAACCGTTTGGTGCTCGTAGAAAGAGGTGGGAGGGTTCTTGGTGTTCCCTCTGCTGTGTTGTAATAACTTCGGCAGCAACAAAGGTTCATATTTCTCCCACCTTGTATATTGGCTGCAGTCGCAGTGTTGGCCACAGCAGCTGTGACTGGGGTCCATGTTTTCCTCTTTATTTGGGGGTCTGGGTTAAAGAAAAAGACCTTGTGTGGAATATGCTCTTCTTAAGGCAGAGGGAGAAGAGGGATGTTAGAACCATGCACGACTCCGAACACATCTGCTTCTTGTGCCCTGGATCTCAATCTCTAGTGCTAGTCATGGAAAAAAAAAAAGAAAAAGAATGCATGAATGAATGATGTAATTGAGAGCATGTATCCCATCCTCCACTGACAGAATGTGGTCCACTGGAGAAGGGAATGGCAAACCACTTCAGTATTCTTGCCTTGAGAACCCTATGAATAGTATGAAAAGGCAAAATGATAGGATACTGAAAAAGGAACTCCCCAGGTCATTAAGTGCCCAATATGCTACTGGAGATCAATGGAGAAATAACTCCAGAAAGACTGAAGGGATGGAGCCAAAGCAAAATCAATATCTAGCTGTGTATGTGACTGGTGATAGAAGCAAGGTCTGATGCTATAAAGAGCAATACTGCATAGGAACCTGGAATGTTAGGTCCATGAATCAAGGCAAACTGGAAGTGGTCAAACAGGAGATGGCAAGAGTGAACGTCAACATTCCAGGAATTAGTGAACTAAAATGGACTGGAATGGGTGAATTTAACTCAGATAACCATTATATCTACTACTGTGGGCAGGAATCCCTTAGAAGAAATGGAGTAGCCATCATGGTCAACAAAAGAGTCTGAAACGCAGTACTTGGATGCAATCTCAAAAACGACAGAATGATCTCTGTTCATTTCCAAGGCAAACCATTCAATATGACAGTAATCCAAGTCTATACCCCAACCAGTAACGCTGAAGAAGCTGAAGTTGAATTGTTCTATGGCTGTCTCTTATACACATCTGTTCTCAAGGCAAGAATACTGAAGTGGTTTGCCATTCCCTTCTCCAGTGGACCACATTCTGTCAGTGGAGGATGGGATACATGCTCTCAATTACATCATTCATTCATGCATTCTTTTTCTTTTTTTTTTTCCATGACTAGCACTAGAGATTGAGATCCAGGGCACAAGAAGCAGATGTGTTCGGAGTCGTGCATGGTTCTAACATCCCTCTTCTCCCTCTGCCTTAAGAAGAGCATATTCCACACAAGGTCTTTTTCTTTAACCCAGACCCCCAAATAAAGAGGAAAACATGGACCCCAGTCACAGCTGCTGTGGCCAACACTGCGACTGCAGCCAATATACAAGGTGGGAGAAATATGAACCTTTGTTGCTGCCGAAGTTATTACAACACAGCAGAGGGAACACCAAGAACCCTCCCACCTCTTTCTACGAGCACCAAACGGTTGGTGGTCCCAACAATACACATTATATCAGTACAACATCACATTACTTTCTTTGTCTTCCAGTCTACAAGCTTCTCCGCACAGCCCCTCCTTCTCTCCTCTTTCACCAGAGGGGCTTTTTTCTTGATTTTCAATATGCAGCTCAGGTGTCAATTCCACGAGTAGATCTTCCCTGAGGCTGTGGATGGAGCACGCAGCTGACCACCTCCTCTGCTGGGCACAGCTCCATCCTGCCTCCACCAAGAGCAAACGAAAGACCTTGACTCTGTATCTCTCTCCCCAGCTAGACCTCAGAGAACGGAGATCTTGTCTACGTCATGACCCTCCACAGTATCTGCCTAAAGAGTGGCACATAAGGGTGGCTGAAAGATGAGACATCTCCATGACCATCCCCGAAATCTTTGCCCTGGTGGATCCAGTGCATTCAGGAACTTATTGGACTCTCAAGGGCTCAGTTCTACATGGATGGAGAAAGACTGGGTGTGCAGCACTGTCATAGGAAGAGCAGGGAGTGGATCCATAAACATAAAAAAGAAATCAATATCCACGGCTGGGGCTATGTGTTAAGGTCATGGACAAGTGTCACGAACAAGAAGGTGAGCCTGCCCTCGAGTGCACAGACACCGCCGTGTCTTCAGCTCAGCAGGCAGCCTGACATGCTTCCCAGGCAGTTGTGTGATGGTGAAGAGGAATAAGGGAGGAGAATGTGGGCCACATTGGCAAGCAGGTGGTTCCTCCAGCCCACAGACTCCCTCCATTTCATCCTGAGAGTATGCAAATACATCCCATACTCCCACCCATGTCTGGGCACACACATATATATGGGCATACATGTTCATATGAGGGCACATATATGCATACACATATACACTGCTTACAGATTGGAAGATTAACATGACAGAAGTGAGATGAAATAATCAAAAATTGCCATATTCAAGCCAGCAGAGGTTGAGAAAGTATTGTGCTGGCACGTAATACAGACTCAGCAAATAGTGTTGTATATGTTGGACTTGATTTTAATTCCATATAATAATCAAGCCAGGAAAACAAGGTTGTCTTAAAATAAATTGGATCGAATGTTATATTAAAAAAAAACAAACAAAACAAAACAAAAAACAACTTGTGTGTTTTCCCTGTGCTGTTGCTGTGCTGGAGAGTGAAAATGCAGAGATTAAAAGACAGAGTTGCTGTCTTCAAGTACCTCTGAGTCTAGTGAGAGACAATCCTCAAAACAAATAATTCAAACACTTGTTAGAACTGCTGTCATTGACTTTTCTTGAGGAAACAATCAAGGTACAAAGGGAGCCATCAATTTGAGCATGGTAGACCAGGAAATCTGGGGAAGAGATAATAAGTAGTGTGAACTTTGAAGGATGAGTTTGTGCTCAATGGAAAATATCAGCACACACACACACACATACACACAGACACACACATAGATTGATTTGTGATATAATGTGCATAGATTGTATTTATAATGAATAAAAGTATCTCTCAATAAATGAATTTCCCTGGGGATGTGGAGAAATTATGTTAGAGAATATATCTGATATGTAACACTTGATTCAACATAATTGATTCATTAAACAAACAATATTCACTGACATTTTCTGGTTTCACACTCTTTATCCAATTAAATATTCTCCTAGACATAATATCAGTGGACAAGGAGAGTTTCCCTGTAACCCCATAGAGTGTGAATTTCCCATTTGTCTTCTAGCTTCATGATTCAACTTAAGAGACATTGTAGTTCAAAGGAAAGAGAAACAGACTTGATGTTTGAAACACTCAGATCTCTACCTTTTCCTAATTATGTTTCCACAGGCACATGTGCGTGCTAAGTCACTTCACTCATGTCCGACTCTGTGTGACCCCATGGACTGTAGCCCACCAAGCTCTTTTGTCCATGGGATTTTTC
>SJYX01000464.1:0-42850 GCA_006410675.1 Oreotragus oreotragus
GCAAAGAGTCGGACACGACTGAGCGACTGAACTGAACTGAACTGAATGTTGTTCTATCAACATGCATCCTAATATAGGAGAGATTCTGGTAAGTTGAGGGTAAAACTCTGCAACACATGGAATATACATACCAAAACAACTTTCCATTTCCACTGCTTGGTTGGAAAATCTATTTTTATATATTAAAATAGTGATGGTCAGATCTAGTTTTAGATCTAGATCTCATAGATCTAGATTACTCATAGGCTATGGGGAACGGGGAGTTGAATTGTCATGAAAATGTGATCAAGAGTAGAAATTCCTATATCCCAAAAGACTAAAGATTGCTATTAAAAGTGTGAAAGTTGCTCAGTTGTGTACGATTCTTTGCAACCCCATGGACTGTAGCCTGCCAGGCTCCTCTGCCCATGGAATTCTCCAGGCCATAATATACTAGAGTGAGTAACCCTTCTTTTCTCCAGGGGATCTTCCCAACTCAGAGATCAAACCCAGGTCTCCTGCATTGCAGGAAGATTCTTTACCATCTGAGCCACCAGGGAAGCCCAAAGGATTATTCTCTCTTTTTTTTAAAGGATTATTCTTAAACTAAGAGAAAACTCAAAAGTAAAAATGCTTATTTCCCCAAATAATCTTCCTCCGTCTCCATAATTCTCCTAATAAAATTTCTACAAACCAAGAGAACAACATGCTTCTTTTTACAAATTTCTGTTTACTTCTGCTACCTTAAAAACAGTGACTCGTCAAAGACTTTGCTGAAATCTGTAGCAGAATTAATTAGAATTTAAGTCTAATGTTTCTTTCATCATCGAGGAGGTGGTATTAACTATTGATGAAGAGCACAAAGTCTAAATTCAGAGTTCTAGAATACAGACCTGGCTTTCTCATTTTTCAGCTGTATAACCTTTGAGCATGTTACTGAACTTCTATAAACCTCAGTCACTGAGCAGATGAAGGATGATCTGAGTACTTGTCCTGTTGGCTATTGTGAATATTAAATGAGATACTCTTAAGTAAAAAACTCAGTACACAGACAGTGATTACCTAGCACAGGGCTTAACACAAAGGCATCATTTGATAAATGTTAGCTGCCATTGTTCAGATGTGGTCATCATATAGTATTGCCCCTCATCTAGCATTGGTTAGTGGATTAGGCTGAATGTATATTTCAAAGAGAATAAAAAGATTTTTTAAAATATTTACAAAATTAATGTTAAAGATTTCCTTTGAAGTTTCAACTTTAGGACTTAACATCTTTTTGGTCCAGAAAATGAAAATAACAAAACCCTATCTTTATAGCATAGGATCCTTAACTTTTCTCTAAAGAATGATTTCAGTCATTTCCTGTTGAAAATGTCTTTATCTGAGCACCCCACATCTATTCATCTATCTGGACTTTTTTTCCTGCTCACAGCTTTTCTTAGGTGTAGTATGCATTATGAGCCAGCATTCATCAAATCCTTGCTATGTACTTACATTCTATCACTTAATCATTTATTTGACCAATGTTTGTAAAGCACTTAGGTCAGTTCCTGGCACATAGTGAATGCTGTGTAGATGTTTTATAAATCAGTTCTAAGTTCAGCACTATTACCCAGATTTTACAGAGAAGAAACAAAGGCCTAGAGAATTTAGATACCCACTTATCTACACACAAATGGAGAGTTAGTTATTAGTGTGCTCAGGACAGAGAGGTATATGTGGGCCAGATAACCCAGTTTGGTAACCATTTAATTGCAAAAAAGAATATCTTTCTCTGTATCAGTTTCAGATTTGCCAAGTGATTGAGGTAGGTTAGGTGTCCAGAACCCTTAAGCAACAGGGTTTCATCAGTTTGAGATGAAGATGAGAGAGCTTTGCAAGAAGTGTTTTCATTGAGGGATTAGGAGGATCTCTTCTAGAAGAATAAGTTCTTCCTGAAGTTATTCTTTTATTCAGTAAGTTTTTACCAAGCACCATCCTAAGAACTGTGCTAGATGCTGGGGATTTGGTATTAAAAAAGAGTTCATACTACAGAAAGGGAGACAGAAGCAGGCAGTTTCAGTTCAGCATGGTGAGTGCTCTGATGGGCCAAAAAGGTTCTCTGGAAACATACAAGAAGTGACCAATCTCTTAATGGAGCCCGGAAGATTTTTTTGGAGATGAGTACTTGTCCTGTTGGCTATTGTGAATATTAAATGAGATGCTCTTGGAAAGCTAAAAGATGTTTACCAAGTTAAAAAATGAAACCATTCCTATGGTCATCAAATTTTAAATGCAGCAGAGAATAACAGTTTTGAATTAAATGTTGAATGAAAGTTATATGAATAAAAGATGTAATCTTGGCTGACTTAAAAGAGAGTTGATAGTGAGCTTCAGATCAGTGGAATGACCTTAACCAGATAGTAGATAGACATTTCCAGGAACAAAAAAACTTATCTAGAACTTATGTGCATCTGACAAAATTTTAGAAAACCTGAGGGCGATAGAATGCTTGATGGCTAAAGAGAAGTCTCACGTGCACATTGTCTCTGTGACTTAATGGGGAAGGAACACTTCGTAATATATCTTGTGATTAAAATTCTTTTGACACAAGAAAATGCAGTTGACTTTGAACCAATGGGGTGATGGGGAGCAACTACCTACATAGTTGAAAATCCATATCTAATTTTACAGGCCATATACATGGTTCTGCATCCATGGATTCAGCCAACCGTGAAGCATATAGCACTGGAATACATTTTTTTTTTTTTAATCCATGTTTAAATGGACCCAACAGTTCAAACTATATTGTTCAAGGATCAACTGTAATTTAGAATTTTATAGGTAGAACTTTATGATTACATAGTATTTTATCAGAATTTAAATATGCAAATGCTGCTATAAACAGTGATTTAATCTGTTCAAGCCTTTATGAATGATCTTTGGAAGAAGGAAAAAATAGTTCCTGGCCTCTTGAAGAAACTTAAATCTGATTACAAAGATAGCAAATGCACATTACAGATCACTGCCAGGACAGTATATAAAATTAAGCCCTAAGTGAGCAAGAAGGATTCTGTTTCCTTTAGAAGCTAAAAAAGAATGGTAAGTGGGGGCCAAGCAGGGTGACCAGGGAAGACTTCGCTAAAGACGTTGAAGTTAAAGGTGTGAAAACAGACCCTCAATCCAGCCCTAGAAGTGAGAGTTACTTGTCTGGTGACCAGAGCCTAATTGTGTAATAGGATTTGCTGATTTCTCAGTGAAGCCAGACTTTCAGTGCTACTGCCTGGGGCCCCTGGAAGACCCAGCAAATAGGCCCTTTATTGCCTGAGCAAAGGAAGGTAGTGGGGCCTCTGGCTGGCTACATTCTTCCTCTCTCTGGAGGTGGAGGGACTTAGAAGAGATGATAATGTAGGATAGCTAACATTTATTTGCTGATTATATACATCACCTCATTTAATCCTTACAATAGGGAGGGCAGTTACTGATATTCCATTTTGTATATGAGGAGGTTGAATTTTGGAAATTTAATAGCTTATACAAAGTCACACAAGTGAGTGGTATAACTGGAATTCAGACCTACGCAGTCCACTCCAGAGCCATGTTCTTTGAATGTGTGCGGTAACTTCTACCAGAGTTCGTTCCACCCATGACTTTCTGTGACTCCGACTTGAATTTTACAGATGAAAGCCTGGATAATACATGGCTGAACAGGACTGACACCATGATTCAGACTCCTGGCCCCCTGCCTGCACCACAGCTCACTTCCACTGTCCTGCGGGAGAACAGCCGGCCCATGGGAGAGCAGATTCAGGAGCCTGAGTCTGAACATGGCTCCGAGCCCGACTTTTTACACAAGTGAGTAGTAAAAAATGGTTTTCTTGGCATAAACCTTCAACTGTTAAAGTAAGAATTATTATTTCATCCAAGCATATTCTTTTCTCAATTCATGAGAAAACCAAGAGATTAAATAACTTATATTAGAAGATATATAATATTTTCTAAAGTGGTGATAAATTCTGAGAATAGTTGCTCTTTCTGTAAAAGAGAATCAAGCTCTTACCTTTCCCCACACCAGAGATTAAAGTGTTTTCTGGTACCATGGCTCTGCAAATCACAGAAAAGTCAGGGTGATGGCATGACTTGCTATGAAAAGTTTTTCTTTGTTATTTTTCCATTCAAATTTGGAAGTCTCTAAGCGCCTCACTTGTGTTTCTATTCATTTAGAATAATTCTGTGAGTTATTCTGATGGATAAAAGAATTCTCACTCAAACTCAACAAATTTTAGCAGGTTGAAAAGAGAAAGGTAAATGTTAGACGTATTCAGATCTTGGGTTTTCATAAGGAATCCTTTCTCTGAAGATCTGCCATCTTCAAAGCTGAAAGGATAATTATTGTCAGCTCCTGCATAACTGAGCAGTCTTAGAGGGGAGTTTTCCTTATGACCAACATTCCTTCTTCACTTCCTTGAGCAGTGGGAAGTCTTATTTGAGCAGCTCGCTTTGCTTTCCTGACTTTATACCAGGTCAGGCCCTCCTGGCTGTGGTCTGTCATCTTTTTCGTGCTATAGTTTTATAGGTTGAATCAAGGCGGTAGCCTCACAGGATACAAAGACAGCTGCTTTGAGACAGCTTCATGTGGCAGATTTTAGCTACTAGAGAGTCATCCCATCCAAGTTTGCATCCTACAAAACTCTCAAGAAGCATATGTATGCAAGTGTCCATGTTTCAGGAAGGATAGAGTGCAAGTGAAGATCTGGCCCAGTATGTATCTGACTCCAAACTTCCTCAGAAGGACTGAGAAAAAATGTGGTCTACCCTTCCTTGTTCAACTCCGGAGAGCTCTGAGCCACCAAGTCAGCATCATTCCTGTCCCTTAGGGGACTGAGTGTCCAGCTAGGAACACTTGTAAGTCGGTAGCAGCTGGATACAGGAGTCTGAGAAGTGTTCTTGTTCAGTAGGAATTTGGGGAATTAAGCTGATAATTTAAGTACCTAATAGGTGAGGAAAAGGTTTTCCTAAGCCCTCTTAGAGCCCCTGTGTGGGTCTAAAAATTAAACTGACAGATTAACAGGAGAAAAGTATACAAATGTTACTAAATTTTTACATGTACAGGGGAGCCTTCACAAGAGAAGGAAGACCTGAAGAAGTAACCAGAGTAGGAAGCTTTTAAGCCTTTTAGACAAAGAAACAATACATTTGTGAAGAAATGACAAGACACATGAGTTTGGACTAGAGATGGCACCAGGGCTAGGCAGTCCTCGTCTTCCTTAACCAGGAAGAAAGCACATCTGTTCAGCAAGGTTTCTTTAAAGGTTCCTCTGCTGCCATCTCTGGGCTCATCAGAGTCTGTCTCCAGTAAAAGGATAATTTATTTCCTACCCTTTTAGGATGAAAAGGGGAACTTTTGTGTGTGTGTTTTGCTGCTTCTTAATTGCCTTCAGCTCAAACTAATTTCTGTCTCAAAGAGGCATATTTTGGGATGACATATGCCTTCACACCTAACAACTAGCTGCCACAGCTCTTGGGGACTTAGGGATCTCCAGCTTACTACCATTTCTGCCAAGACAGGTCCTTTGATAATTATCTCAACCTTGACCCTCGAATAAATCCAGCTAATTCCCCTTACATGGGGACTAGACCAACCAGCTATGCCTTCTTAGCATGGGACTGATTACCTAAACCCCACCTCTGCTGCCACAAAATGAATAATACTACCCTCTCTTAGTCCTCAGATGCAGATCTCTTGGTTAGGCCAGCCGAAATTAGAAGACTTAAATCGGAAGGACAGAACAGGAATGAACTACATGAAAGTGAGAACTGGAGTGAGGCATGCCGTGTAAGTGTTCCATCAAGTGTCGTGAGAACATGATGACTGTGATGATGGTCATTTTGTATAATGACTTGGGTTTTTCTGATGTTTAGTCTTAGGAGTTAAAATCATAATTCAAATATGCTATGCAGCGTAGAATAGGAATGGAGGGCATGGGCTCTGAACGCATTCAGCATTTAAATCCTAGTGCTGTCCTTTGTCAGCTGTGTGGTCTTGGGTAAGATGTAAAACCTCTGTGCCTCCAGTTCCTCATTTGTAAATTTGGGATAATAATGGTACCAATCACTTAGAGTTCTGTGGGAATTTGTGTACATAGTTAGCTAGTAATACAGTTATTGCATTTAACTTCCTTCTGATGAACTGAGATGAAATCTTGAGTGAATCAAATGAATGATCCTTAATTACCTGAGTTCAATAGCATAATTTGTACAGTCTGTTGGCTGCAATTGGAAGGTGCTTTAACTGGTTCGCAAACCCAATATGAGAGTCAGGATTCCAAGTTCTATGAGTCTGAACAGCTTTCTGACTGTATCTTTTCATATCAGTCGGGGTCTCATGGAGGAAGATGCTGAGCCCATCTTTGAAGATGTGATGATGTCATCCCGGAGCCAGTTAGAAGATATGAATGAAGAATTTGAAGACACCATGGTTATTGACCTGGTAAGGAAGTTCAGTACATTTTTTTCTGTTAAAATATGTGAACGCATTGGTGTAAGATGATGCTCTTGTTTTAAGAACCCTGTGAGGGACAAGAGGAGGTAACATTGACCCAACAGTGGGTGTGACATTTGGATGAGCTTGTGTTTTTCAAACCTGCTTTCAAAGCAAGTCCGATTTTGAATTCTGGCAATAATAGGAACTGGCTCCTTATTACATTCATGAAAAACAGCTTCCCTAGATCTGTCTTTCAGTACAGCATGTGCATCTGGCCTCTCATACTTTAAATTGGAGTCTGACTATATACACTGTGCTCCAACATAGAAACCAATTGCAAAATATGAACCTTAGAGACATGTTTAAAATAAGGAAATCTGAATATGAACTTAGTGTAGGTGTACTATCAAATGATTAATTTTGTCAGAAATACATGGTGGTTATATTCTTTTAAAAAGAGATCTGTCAAGAGACACATTGAAGTTGTCAGAAGTGAAATGACATGAGAAAAAAAAAAACAGGCGATTCAATGAAACAAGATTGGCCAAATGTTTGAAAGTTGTTGAAGCTGGGTGATAAGTGCACAGGGGTTCATTATACTGCTTCTTCTGTGTATTAATTTGCTAGACTGCCATACAAATACACCACTGACTGGGTGGCTTAACAAATTTATTTTCTCACAGTTCTGGAGGTTAGACGTCTGAGAGCAAGGTGTCAGCAACGTTGATTGCATTCTGAGACCTCTCTCCTTGACTTGTAGATGGCCATCTTCTCCCTTTGTCTTCACATGATGTTTCCCCTGCGTGTGTCTTCTCTTCTTATAAGAACATAGATCACATTGAATTAGAAGCCACCCATATGATCTCTGGGCTTCCCTGGTAGCTCAGTTGGTAAAAGAATCTGCCTGCACTGCAGGAGACCAGGGTTCAATCCCTTGGTTAGGACAATCCCCTGGAAAAGAAAATGGCAAAACACTCCAGTAGCTTTGCCTGGAAAATCCCATGGACAGAGACACCTGGTGGGCTGCAGGTTGTGGCACAGAGGGTAAAGAGTCTGCCTGCAATGTGGGAGACCCGGCTTCAATCCCTGGGTTGGGAAGATCCCTGGAGAAGGAACTGGCAACCCACTCCAGTATTCTTGCCTGGAGAATCCCCTTGGGCAGAGGAGACTGGCGGGCTACAGTCCATGGTGTTCCAACGAGTCGGACACGACTGAGCCATTTCACATTCACGTTCATATGATCTCCTATTACCTCACTCACCTTTTTTTAAACACCCTATCATCTCCAAATAGAGTCAAATTCTGTGTGGTCTAAGGGTTAGCACTTAAATATATTAATTTGAGGGGCATAATTTAGCTCATAGCAGTATGCTTTATGTGTTTTGAATTTTACATAATGAAAAAGTTTGGTAAGAAATGTAAATGAGACATATCTGGTCTATAACCTCCTTCAACCCACCCATCAGTAGCTCTCCATCTACCTACTTGGGGTAGGGAATTCAGTGAAGTTTTGTCACCTACTGTTTGATCAATCTTATAATTATTCCATGACTGAAAGGTATGTTCTTTGTTTATAGGCCCCAAATTATATGCTTTTATACATTCATTGTAATTTGAAAGCCTTAAAAAAAAAAAAAACTAAGTGATAAAAGCCAAAGTTAGATTTTTCTTTAATGTATGCTCCTATAAGTCTGACTCTTTTCCTTTCAAAGTGACACTTAACAGTTATGTATATTAATGATACCATAGAAATATTAGCAGATTATCACAGTTTGTCTTATTGTATCTCAGGAAAAAATTAAGTATTGGTTTCTCTTTCCAGCCCCCGTCAAGAAATCGGCGAGAGAGAGCTGAGTTGAGGCCAGATTTCTTTGATTCTGCAGCTATCATAGAAGACGATTCAGTAAATATTAAACTATTACTGTTCTTTCTTGTGTTTTTCGGGTCTTGTTTATGCATGAAGTTAATAATTATGTTTCATTTTTTCTAGGGATTTGGAATGCCTATGTTCTGAAGTCTGAAGAAAATTTACAAATCTGGAACTCTATTATTTAGAGCTAGAGGCCTATATACTGTGATAGCTTGTATGGGGAAAAAAACACTTTTGATGTGATCTGATTTGTTTTTTAATCAAATGATTAAGGTCAATCTCTTTTTGCAGTGACAGAAGAGGCGCATGTAAATTACCCAAGGGAATGTTGGTGAATGTCACCTCAGAAAGACTGACCTGAAAAATCATTTGTGTCCTATTATTGGACTTATCCCAGTACAGATGTGTGTGTTTTTCTGGAGGGAGGAAGAAATTTTAAATTTTTAAAACAGCTGTCAAGATAAACACTGTAATACACCTGTTTTATGAAAACTCAGCATTGAGTAAAAAAAAAAAATATTTTTAACTTTATTTTCCTGTTGTACAATTTAAAAACCGTTTTAACATTTTGCCTTTTTATGTTTTAAAAGCTAACCATTTTTATTAAACCTATGAGTAAGCAGCTCACCCTAATTGCCGAAGAGTGTTTTTGGAGCTCACTGGATTTGGTTGACCATGTGGAATACGGGATTATGGAGGAGCAGAATAGTGACAAGCTATGATGAAATTCTGACAGTGCATCTCTGCCAAAAACCACACACCCTCTGTGGACATGGATATGAATTCCCAGATTTTATATACTCTTGAATAAAAAGGTTTATTTTTATTTATAAGGGGGCATAAAATAAGAAATGTCCATGCAGCCATTTTTCCAACAGATGCTGTACACCGTTCATTTTATATAGAATAGGGAGATTCAAATACAGTACATTTTCTATTGGTATTTGTTCTGTGCATTTTTAGCAACTTCTACCAGCAAATAAAGTATTCTCAGTAAAACAAAAATGGTTCTCAAGTTATCAGTTTGCTGTTTTTACCACTTATTTCATGCCCTGCCAAATTCAAGATACATGGACTTCCATTTTCTTAAAAAGATAATCATGAACTCCTTTGCCATTCAAACGTAATTTTAAGTGTAACATAACCGTGTCTACGTCCCATGCACTTAATACCCTTATGCACTAATTTTGTGAATTAAGTTTACCAATTATAGAAGTATGTGCTGCATAGAAGTCTGTGCTTAGAGGGTGAAGTTCTTAAGCTTACCTTGAAATACAGCTACATTTCAGTGTTAAATGTGCATATTAAGGATAATTCTTTGGGGGAAAGAAATTATGAATCTTCAGGACAGCCTTCGATGGGTTAGAATTACATTCTGCTTAGACTTTTATGACTTGCTGCTACTGTTATTTTTAAAAGCCCACTTAGTTTCTTCCTTTCTGATTTTAAAAGTAAGCCTCAGAATTTTCAAACCAATCCACCACAGCTGTTTCCCGGCTGGTTTTTAAAGTAGCTGCAACAGAATGATGAGGCTCTGCTTTCCCTTTTTACCAAAAAAAAAAAAAAAAAAGCGTTTTTTAAAAAACAAATCTGTGCACCCAGTGACTATGTGGGAAAGCAAAATGGGTTATTTTATTCATCCTTTTAGTAAACAAACTTCTCAACATTTGTACAGTTCTGAAAAAAACTTGGTCACCAAAAATGTTGTATCTGCTAATTTAGCAATTCCTGGGCTCCATTTAGGGGGGCTGGGTATCGCTTTCTTCCAAAAATATGGATTTCACTGGGCGTGATGGGGCAGGGATGACTGGACTGTCCGCCACACCAGCCCTGGTACCTGCACAGATCGGTCCTCTGCTGGACAGCTTCATGCGGAAAAATCAGTGCCGACTTAGAATCATAGACAACCACATGACAGAAAAGGCTTAGGATCTACTCCAATGGGTTTCCAGTTTAGTCTGAAGTCAATCGAATTTTTGTATTTTCAGTGTCTCCTTGATTGGTTTTGCTAGTAATTCTGTAAATTGTACATTTGCAATATGAGGTTTTTTTCCTTTTGTACAATTTGAAACTGATGCTTCACCTTTCCTTTAATAAACTATTCAAAATCAGGCTTGTGGTAGTCATCCTATTGTTCGTATTAGGTAAAGCTTGAAGAGGTGATTTCTCATCCTGTTCAACAGAATGATGAAGCTTTCTTTTTTTTTTTTTTTTCTAACCAAGAACTGAGAATTTGCTTTTTAGGATAATTTGTTAAAACAACAGCAAATCACTGTATCAGTGAGGCTTTACTTTTTTAAGCAAGTAGAATTTTAGGACTAGCTCATCAGTTTTCTTTCATCCATTGGATTTCCTTGGAGAGAGAGAAAGACTGGTTAGACCAAGTGAGCATTCAAGAGGAAGTCTCTTGTGGGCTGAGTGTTGGGGGAGGCATTCATGGATTATCGAATGGTCTGAAGCCTGGGACCTTCCCCTGCCTGAGATCCAGACCCAGCACTTAGGCACGACCATGCCTTTTAAAGACCACTGTGTTCTACATGGCTGCCAAAGTGAAGGTTTCTCTTGACACTGCTGCCAGATGTCACTGCACAAAATCATGTCCTACACTTTACGGGCCCCACCGTGTTCTCTGGGCTGTGGTCATTAGATGGCCTGAGATGTCCATGAGAAGCAGCAGGAACGCAGGGGATAAATGGGCAGCGGGGACTCTGGGGCACCCAAAGATGGAAGGTGATTAAGTTGGGGCTCTAGCAGCTCATCTTGAAGGTTTGTGCTTAGGAGATTAGACCAGGGCTTTACCCAGGTGTGATTCTACCCTGGCTGTGACTGTTGGCCCTGCTCTCAGAAAAGAATCATCAAACAAGGAGCAGGATCTTCCTGGGAAGCAAAGGCTTAGTGCCTATTCAGGTTCTTCATAGCAGACCAAACTCGGGTAAGGTTCCATCCCTGCCCTCCTAAGTGCCTTGCTCTGCAGAGGACAAGGACAGCTTTCTACTCCCAAGGACACAAATTATCACAAAGACAGTAGGGACATGGGAAGTACCTACCTACTAAATAATAAATCTGGTGACAAGATTCAGCATTTTCCTGTAAAACAAGACCACAGTTGGGAAAGGCATGACTAAACACCAGCCCATGAGAACTCGATGCCACTCTAACCCACAGAGGCTGGTCTACTGGACAAAGCTGCCAAGATCTTACAGCCTCATGTCTCCTTCACCACCAGCTTGGTTTTCAAATGGGCCAAATCCTAGATTGGCAGACCCCAGAAACTGGACTGGCTGGGCAACTTCAAGCTATTGAACCACACACTAGCCAACCTATATGATTCTTCCTTAGCCAGGAGGCCTCTAAAAACCCCGGAATCTGCCACCACTCCTTTCCCAGCTCCCACAGCTTAATCTTACTGCTGGTGCCAAAGAGAAGTATAAAGGACCCCTGGCCAAACATCTCTACCCACTAGGAACTTATCACCTAGCTTGGAAGACAAAACTATGTTTCAGGTCTAAAAAGGAAAGGAGGGTGAGGAATGTACCATAAGCTGCTTAAAAAAATACACGTTATGAGCAGAATCATCTCAATACAAGTTGAGATGAACTGCATGAGCAGATGGGAGCTACTTGAACGTAAGGTAAAGTTGCTCAGTCGTGTCCGACTCTTTGCGACCCTGTGGACTGTAATCTACTAGGCTTCTCCGTCCATGGGATTCTCCAGGCAAGAATACTGGAGTGGATTGCCATTTCCTTCTCCAGGGGAGCTACTTGAAGCAAGACAGTATTCTCAAAATTCACTAGAGGCAGGACAGGGACATACCAGAACCTTCTGTGTGGGCTGCAGACTCTGGAGAGCAGGATGCTATCCATTATAAGTGCTAGAAATGCAACAAGATCTGGACATGGATTTCTGGCCTGGCTGGAGGCCACAGAGAGGGGCAAGAGGTGGGGAAGACTGCTGTAAAAGAAATCCAAACCCAACTAGAGTGGGAGATTCCCATTCTCCAACAGAGGGAAGATGCTCAAGAAAAGTAACTAGGGGCATAAACCTATCTATCCAGAATGGTGGGGTGACTGGCAGAAATGGGAAAAACGGATGATAGTCACATGTAGGTTAAGTTGAGCTTAAAATGATACAATCAAGCAGGGCTTACAGACCTTTGGAGCTAAGAGTCTGGAACAGAAAGTCATCAGGGATTGGAGGTTTCAGAATTCTCACCTCAGAGAAACACACCCGTGCTTTCATCTTTATGTTGGAATCACTTAAAATCACCATTGCTGGTATAACTTAATAGTTTACATACTCAGAAAAATAAAATCAACAAGGGTGGGGGAAAACTCTGTAAAGTGGTCTACAAACATAAAGGACTGAGTCTTTAAAAATGATAACCACCCAAGTTACTAATCCAAATAACCATGTACCTTCTGTTTAGAAACAATTACAAAAAAGTCTTGAACTTTAGAAGGTTTGATGTTGATAAAGCTGTAGTATCTCTGAAATTGGTGTTTATTGTAGGACTAAGCAAGTGAGTAAAATACCCTTAAACAACACAGGTTTCAACTGGGCAAGTCCACTTATACAGGTTTTTCAACAGTAACTACTACAGTACTACATGGCGCACAGTTGATTGAATCCTGGATGTGGAACCACAGACTGGATCTGCATATAGGGAGAGCCAACTAAATTTTACATGGCTTCTCGACATCAGGAGGGCAGGCCTCCCTAACCCCCACACCCCCGCATTGTTCAAGGGTCAAGTATATACTGAATAAGAGCCCATTTCATCAGTGTAGGAGAAGACCTAATTATGGAATAAAAGGCAAATAACTTACACGTTACATTAGAATTAAAAGCTTCAGTATGAACTCAGATTTTCAAAAATATACATAATATATATTTTTTCATGTATATATGTTCCCCATATATATATACACACATACTGGGATAAATATTTCTTAGTCCACTGAAAATACCTAGAAGCAATGACAACCCAGTATCAATGTGAAAATCTAGGGTCAATGTTTGCATTCAAATTTCATCTACTAAAAGAAACCACGGCTCTAAGAAAAACATGATGAACCTAATATATTATCCTGTGTCAAAAAATAAGCAAGGGCACAAAAAATTACTGTAACATACCAAAAGGACTAAGAAACCAGCTTGAAGGAGCACCCCTCTGGCCATATCAGGAAATTCTGAACATCAAAATGTGTAACATTAAATCTTTAAAGAACCCATGATTGAATATATTCATTCACTAAAAACAAGCATTTATGAAATTATATACCAAGCACAGATTTCAGCTATGAATATATGATTCTCAATCTCAATAAAGCCTTGGCTGTGGTAAAGAATCCTCCTGCCAATGCAGGAGACACGGGTTCAATCCCTAGTCCGGCAAGATCCCACATGCCTCAGAGTAACTAAGCCCGTGCACCACAACTACAGAGCCTGTGCTCCTGAGCCTGGGAGCCGCAAGTACTGAGCCCGCCCGCCGCCCTGGGAGCCACGAGTACTGAGCCCGCCCGCCGCCCCGGGAGCCGTGAGTACTGAGCCCGCCCGCCGCCCCGGGAGCCGCGAGTACTGAGCCTGCCCGCCAGCCCCGGGAGCCGCGAGTACTGAGCCCGCCCGCCGCCCCGGGAGCCGCGAGTACTGAGCCCGCCTGCCGCAAGTCCTGAGAAACCACATGCCCTAGAGCCTGTGCCCGGCAACAAGAAGCCTGAGCAGCGCAACCACAGAGTAGCCCCAACTTCCACAACTAGAGAAAAGCCCACACAAGACCCAGCCCAGCCAAAAATCATACATAAATTCAAAAAAAAAAAAAGAAACCCTGGGGTGAAGGTATGGGACAGGGAGAAAAATGTAACAAACTAGTAAAATGTGTGTTCGAAAATTTGATAGGGTGATAGACAGCATAGTAAGAAAAGGCTTCCCTAGTGGCTCAGACAGTAAAAAGTCTGCCTGCAATTGCAGGACACCTGGGTTCGATCCCTGGACTGGGAGAATGGCAACCCACTCCAGAATTCTTGCCTGAAGAATTCCATGGACAAAGGAGCCTAGCGGGATACAGTCCATGGGGTCCCAGACTCAGACACAACTGAACATAGAAAAATAAACTATTTCAGGAAAACTGTTTAAAAATGAAAAAATAATTTACATGTCTAAATTGACACTAAAAAATTTTTTAGAGAAAACTCCTTCCTTCCTTCCTTATGGATAAAATGATAGGATCAGAAATATAGTATTTTATAACCAACAAAGAACAGCTGATTGAGGCAAGAATCACACTACAAGTACTAGACAAAAGTGTGCTGACAGGCTTACAAAATGCCCCCCGATTCGTTACTAATCACAAAGAGAAAATTACAAGGCTGTCATCTTTGCAGCTGTTACCTTAACTGAGTGATCAGATTCAATTTCATCAAGAATGGGAAAAAACTAACATGTGCTTCCTAGTGTAATATAAGAAAAGAACACTCTTGTGAGTTATTCTTACCTGGATCTAATTGTCTGTAAACAACTAGACCCAAACTGAGCGACTGTCTACAAAATATTTTACTAACGTGCTTCAAAAATGTCAATCTCATTAAAGACCATGTAAGACAATGAGCCTTGTTTCAGAGGAAATAAACACTGAAATCTGGAGAGACAAAGAGTTATGATTCTGCAACCTACTCTCAAATAGGTCAATAAAAATAGTAATTATACATTTATGTAGGAGATGAAGCCAATGTAGAAACTGTTAAGAACTGGAGAATCTAGGTAAAGAGTATACAACTCTTATCACATTTCCACAGGTTTGAAATTTTCCCAAAAAAGTTTTTTAAAATCTGGGAACACATTTCTGGAAAGAAGTTAATATAAGGTAAGCAATTACTATACAGCATATGCTTCCTAAGCATCTATTCTGATAGACACACACATATACAACACAATTATAAATACCTTTAATCCTCAACATTTCCTGAAGGAAACAGAAGGATAGAATACATCATTTAAATATTATATCATAAAAGTAAGAAAACTGAAGCCTAAGCAGGATAAGCAGTTCACTCTAAAGGCTTATTATCTCACCTTCCAAGAAAAAATTAATTCTTAGGGAAAGAAAGGAAAACAACACACAGATAAGGGTCAGCTCAAAGTGATCACACTATAGTGTTTTCTTTCTAGTTTTCTTCATTTTTCAGATTTCTACCACAAAGAAAGAAAAAGAAATTTAAGCTCAAAATATATCAGTTAAGATTTTTAATAAAATAATTTTACAGTAAGGCACAAATGAAATCTTTCTAGAATTTAATAAACTTAGCCATTTCAAGTGATTAATGGTATTTAGATTCCTAGGTTTCATGACTGCAAAGGCAGGGGCGAATACAAATGGCCAGGCAGTAATTAGCTCCTGGTTTATCTTTCCCTGATTCATTTACAATGGAATATTCGCATGTTTCCTCCAAGGGCGCTGTACCTTCTTGCTGGCCAGGACATCCAGGTCACGGCAGATTCGGGCACGTGTGGAGGAAGGCTGGATGATGTCGTCCACAAACCCTGGGGAAGCACAGGAAAGGAAGCAGATCACCTGCCGCCCACCAAGCCCTCACGTGGTGCTCAGTGGGGGCCCCAACTTCTGGGTCCAACAGTCTGCATATAGGACCGGGCCAACACAAGGGGGGCTCAGTCCTGTGAACCTCCCCGTGACCCCAGGAGCCCCCTGTTCCTCTGGTGGGTCCCAAACTGGCCCAGAAACATTCAGCAAGAAAAGGAAAATGTGACCCCTCTTCCATCCTGTCAAGATGAATTTAGTATGGAATAAAATGAAGAAAGTGCACTTTTATTTTTAATAACTCACTACAATCAGTTGTCCCATCCTGTGCATAAGTCCGTCTTGCCACTTTACTTTGCCACTCTTCCCATCAGGAAGTGGACTGTACTTCTTCACTTGGCCTTGTAAATTGCCTTGGCCAATAGAATGTAGCAAGAGTAACACTGCAACTTCCACACCTAGGCCTCAAGGCACCTTCTTTCCCCTCTCACCCTCTTGCTGCCCTCAGGATACCCTGCAGAGCGGCGTGGACTCACCTCCCAAAGAATAAGCAACCCCGTGAAGGAGAGTCCAGCTTACAGCCAGCACCAGCCATGTGAGTGGGGCCACCACGGACTATCCGGCCCCAGTCAGGCAGCTAGACGACATACCTCCATGACTGATCCCAGCAGAACCACTACCCAGCTCAGCCCAGACCAAATGCTGACACTCAGAACTAGGAGGGGAAGGTGCAGGGAGGTTATTTTAGACCACTTTGAGTAGATTTTCCACAGTATTGGGAGCTGGAACACCACGAAGAGAGATTTAGCCACTTCAGTAATGTTTTCTTGATCACAGTTACAAAGTGGCCCATACAGGCCCCTCTGCCCTTAAGTGATGACGGCTCAGGTTCCAGCCTGCCCTCACCAGTCTCCAGACTCAACAGGAAGGGCAAAGGTGCGCCTTCTGGAGCAAAATAAGCAGCAAGCGACCCAACAACTGGGCCGAGCTGCTCTCCCCACCACAGGCCCACCTCTCACGGCTGCAGGAAAAGGGTTGGCAAACTTCTCGATGTACTCTGCCTGAGCGGCCTCCACGTTCTCATGCCCTTTGAAGATGATCTCCACGGCACCCTGTCACGAGAGGAGTTGGTGATCGTCCTGGAGGCCCCCGGAGACCAGGGTAGCCCCCCGCCAACATCACTGGGAGTGATTGCAAATGTCTCGGTAAACAGTGTGCTGCGAGCAGTGGCCACCCAGGTGCCTGGAGCAACTGCCATAACTGCCCGGCTGCAATGGGTGCTCAGCCACGGCTCCAGTGACCAGGTGGCCCAGGCCGAGGCATCGCCTGCCTCCCTAGGTTCTGTCCTAATCTCTCCAAGTGTATCTGTCCTTCTCCGAGGCTAAGATATTTGGCCCAGTTTCCACTGTTAAGAGTCAAGGCCCCCTTATCAAGGGAAGCAGAATGCTGTTACACTTTTTCATTATCCTGAGCCCTGAGCACACAACTCAACAGCCAGAGGCAGAGAAACTAAAATGCAAATGTAGAAAAATGAGGATATGCAAATGTAGAAAAATGAGGACTGAGAGAGAAGCCGTCCTGTCAGAACCCCTAAAAGTCAGCGTGGGGAGGTTGGGGCCTGGCAGACACCTAGTTCAGCCCCGACAGCTATTTCAAAGCAGGAACGGAGTGGTGAGTAGGCTAAGCAACAAGGGCGCCCTGCCCTGAGGCAGCAGGGCCAGGACTACAGCCCCGCCCCGTGGGCTGCAGGAGTGGCCCCGGGCCCTCGTGGGAGCTGGGGCTGGGGCTGGGGAAACATCCAGTCCTCCAACAACTAGTTCAGCTGACTCAGCCCTTTCCCTTCTACTGAATCCCTGAACCCACTCGAGGCCCCTACTACCTGGGTCCGTGCCTGAAGTGAGAGTGCAGGAGGGGGATCGCCAGGGTCTAGACCCCAACTCCCCGGAGGCCTGGCGACCCCAGGGGCCCAGGCCTTTTCCCAATACTTCCCAGCTGTGCGGGGAGAGTGGAGTCCCTGGAGCCAGGAGAAGGGAAAGCTGGAGGGTCTTACCTTTGCTCCCATGACTGCAATCTCCGCCGTGGGCCAGGCGTAGTTGGTGTCACCACAAAGGTGCTTGGAGCTCATGACATCATAGGCACCACCGTAGGCCTAGAACAGTCCCAAATGCTGAGTGTGAGAGCCTGAGTCAACCAGATTGCATCCCTATAAGACCCCAGGAAGCCAAGTGAAATGCGGACGAAAAGCAAGACTGGCCCTCCTGGGCTCCTGAAGGCCCAGGGCTGGGAGGCTCAGGAATACCAGGGCGCAGCCAGAGGCCTTTTGCCATTCATGGTCATGGCCTTCCGGCCTTTCCCCACTCCCAGATGAGCTGCGACTTCTCTGCCAGGCGTGTCTGCAGGACCATCCACGTCGAGCCATCCTCGAGAACTTGTTAAGGGGAATGAGGCGTAGACTCCTTCCAGCACTGCTGACCCTCTCGGCCAGATCCCCAACCCCCAGGCCCCGCCGTTGGGGGTGAGCGGGCTCCAGCCTCCAGCCTGGGCTCCTCACCTTCCTGGTGATGACCGTCACTTTGGGCACAGTGGCCTCTGCAAACGCGTAGAGCAGCTTGGCACCGTGGCGGATGATGCCCCCATACTCCTGCGCGGTGCCTGTGGCACAAGCAAGTTACCGGATCCTCACAGAGTCTCCCCGGGGCCAACCCCCCCTCTCAGCTGTGAGGGCTTCCCCTTCCCCACAGGGCCACCCCCAGCCAGTGCCCCCTCCAGATGCCCAGAGGATGGCAATGTCACAAATCCTGAGGGAACCGTGCAAGAGGACCTCCACATAAAGCGGGCGTCTCAGGGCAAAACCACCTCTCCTGACCCACCTCCCTCAGTGACTCACCAGGCAGGAAGCCAGGGACATCCACAAAAGTGATAAGGGGAATGTTGAACGAGTCACAGAATCGGACGAAACGAGCCCCTTTCACGGATGAATTAATGTCCAAGCATCCTAGAAAGAGAGAGACCAGTCCCAGCCCCACCCACACTGGGCAACCATTCAGAGCTGGTTCCTACAGGGGCACCAAAGTTTCGTCATCAGAGAAAGTAAAGGAGAGCTTCATACTCCAAGAAAAACAGGGGAGACAGGAGAATCCCCCTGGCACTGGCCAGAGGACCCAGCAGTGGCTCGGCCCCGAGGGCTGGCACCACACCCCAGCACAGACATCCAGCCTTTGTCTTGTGACCTGAAGGGCAGCTGTCACCTGAGGCACAGCCCACCTCACCCCTGGAGCTGCAGTAGGAGACCTCATCCAAGGGCTGGTCTTCTAGAGTCTGTGTAGCTGGAACTGGATTCTGCCTCCATCAGCCACTGCCATGTGTTTGGGGAAATTGCTTTCTGAGCCTGAGATTCCCCACCTTAAAAGGAGGGATGTTACTACCCCTACTATGGAGGTGGTGAGTTAGTCGCTAAGTTGTGTCCAATTCTTGGGACCTCGTGGACTATAGCTCGTCGGGCTCCTCTGTTCATGGAATTCTCCAGGCAAGAACCCTGGAGTGGGTTCCCATTTGCTTCTCCAGGGTATCCTTCCTGACCCAGGGATCAGACCCGGGTCTCCCGCTTTGCAGGCAGACTTTACCAACGGACCCACCAGGGAAGCCCTCGCATAGTTGTGAGGATTAAAGGAGAAGGCGTCGGTAAAACGGCACAGAACAGAATAAGAGCTCAGCTACTAGTGGATCCCCTCACCCAGAACAGTCTGCAGAGTATTCTGTGAGGCCAGCATTACCCTGATACCAAAACTTCCTGTTTTGGGACAACAAAATGCAAAGCAAAATCCCTCATGAACACAGATGCAGAAAGTTCTGAGATATTAGAAAAACACTGTCAAGTGCAGTTTAACCCAAGAATCCAGAGTTGATCTAATGTGTGAAAAGCAGTGAAATTATTAAAGGAAAAAGACAATATGGTCATCACAACAGATGCAAACATACGAGGAAATCCAATATTCATAATTAAAAACCAGCAGTAAACTATGAGTGCAATGGAACTTCTACTGTCTGAGAAAGAACGTCCATAAAAAACGTAAATACCCATGGATCAGAAGAATATATAAATTCCCAAACTGAACTATGCCAGTGCTGTCCAAGAGAACTTTCTATGATGATGAAAATGTTCTCTGGTTCTGTTATTTGTTGACACAGTAACCACTAGACACCTGTGGCTACTGAACACCTGAAATATAACTAGGGAAAGTGAGAGACTAAGCTCCTAATTGTATTGAATCTTAATCACTTTCACTATTTTATTAGTTTAGATTTAAAGCTTAATAGGCTAGCATAGCTGGGCAAATTTGCATTTTCAAGCAATTCCTATCAAAATCATAGGAAATGCCTTTGTAGAAACTGATAGGCAGATTCTAAAATTCATATGGTAATACAAAGGAGATAGACTAGTCAAATGGTATTTTTTTTAAATAGCAGTATCAGAAGACTTCCACTAGCTTACCTGAAGACTCATGAAAGCAGGGTTTCTCCGTCTTAGCACTACCAACATTTCAGACAGAATGATTCTTTGCTATGGGGGTTTGACTTCTGCATGTAGAATGTTTAGTCACCATCTTTGAGTTAGACACACTAGATGTCAGGAGCCCCCCTCCAACCCTCACACCCACTGTGACAATCAAAACTGTTTCCAATGTAGCCACATGTTCCTAGTACATTGAAATTGTCCCTAGCTGAGAACCACCAAGAACCATAAAGCTTCAGAAATCAAGACAAGATGGCAGAGGCATAAAGGTGGGCAAAACCAGCAACAAAACAGGACAGACGGGGAAGAAACAGACCCAGAGGACTGATTTCAGACCACGCACCAAAACAACGTGGAGAGCAAGTCTTTCTTAACCAATGCTAATACTGTTTCACTCCATACTCTACACACAAAAATCAACCCAAAATGGATCACAGAGCTTAACAGAACCCACAACCACAAAGCTCTGAGAAGTTGACTTGGACTATCTTCGAAACCTTGCATTAGGCAAAGATTTCCTGGACAGGACACAAAAGCTCTAATCAGAAGTCAAACACTGATAAAAAGAATTTTACCACTTTTTAAAAATAATGTGAGTCAAAAGACTTAATTAAACAAGTCACAGACCAGGAAAAAAATATTTAAAATACACAAATCTGACAAAGGGTTCACATCAGAATATATAAAGAACCTTAGAAATAAACAATAAAAGACAACTCAAAAAATAAAAACAATAGGCAAAGCTTCCCTCTTGCTAAATGCAAGAGGGAATGTCTGAGATGACAGACATGTTCTATATCTTATTTTGGATGGTGATTACAGGTTGGGAGTCTCCCCCTGGGTGGGGAAGAACCCTGGAGGAGGGCATGGCAACCCACTCTAGTTTTCTTGCCTGCAGAATCCCATGGAACCTACAGTCCATAGGGTCACAAAGACATGACTGAAGTGATTTAGCACACATGAATTGTCAACTTCCCAAAACCCACTCAAATGAGCATGTAAAAGCTGTGCATTTTATGGTCTGTAAATTATAAGTTAAGTCACTCAGTCGTGTCCGACTCTTTGAGACCCCATGGACTGTAGCCCACCAGGCTCCTCCACCCATGGGATTTTCCAGGCAAGAATACTGGAGTGGGTTGCCATATAACTCAGTTAAAAAAAAAGTTTAAATCTCCCCTCCTCCTTCTCTATCCAAATCTATGTTAATAAAGAATGCGAATGATGAGTCTTGGGATGAAGACAACTCTAAGAAACTGCAAGATGGAAAAGAGGTCAGAATAAAAATCAAAAGGAAGAAAAATATGAGCAATGACAACCAAAACAAGATAAAATCATTGGGGAATTGAAAATAGTCAGAAATGGAAAACCTGTGACCCTCAGCTGCCAAGAGTGGGCCCTAGGTCCAAGAGCTTGGCTTCTTCATCATAGTTCAGGCCTGTCAGAGCATCTGGCACCCAGAGAGTCCAATGAGCCCTGGCAAATTCTACAAGGAAGAAATAAGAACCAGTGCCAAGGGGGAGGAGAGAAAGGGGAGAGAAGAAGTGATGAGTTTGGGATTAGCAAATGCAAACCAGTATATACAAAATGGATAAATAACAAGGTCCTCCTATATAGCATGGGGAACTATATTCGATACCCCATGGTTTATCATGACTATGAAAAAGTATATATATATAATATATGTATAACTGAATCACTTTTTTTGTACAGCACAAGTTACCACAACATTGTAAATCAACTACATCAATAAAAAAAGAAACAGAAATGAGAACCATGATAAAGGCCTCCTCTGTGAGCCTCTGACACTTTATGACACTCTATAAATATCACAAAGAAAATTACCAAGTCAGAAGGAGGGAAGCTGAAGAGCCACAATGGAACCAAGTAGTCAGACCCCAGTAAGGGCTCAAGAAGGCCTTGGATAGAAGTCTAAGTATTTGAAGATAAAGTTTCCAGAATAAGCCAAGCAGTTTCTTCAAAAGTGAGCTTGTGAGAGTGTGCCTGTACCTGCCAGAACCTGCAGACATGGTCTCGGGACAAGAAATCTCTTTGTGCAGACACAGGAAATCACGTGAAGTCCACGCCAGGGACAGACACAGTGAGGAGGAGGAACTCGAGAATACACGAACAGATGAGAACTTACCACAGGAACAAAATGCACATTCAGTGTGTGTAAACATGATTTCTAAACAGCAAAACAGTGGAACAGACAGCACCTAGCTCTTATCCTCAAAGAGAAGCATCAAAAAACAAGCAGAAACAGTCAGCACTAACTTTGTCAAACTTCTGAAACAGGCAAGTTAACTAAGCAAAAGCTGAAATGGGGAAAAGGCAATTTAGAAACTGCAGAAAAGCTTTGTGGCATTTTGAATTACACTTGCCCCACATTCTCCCGGGTTCTAGAGGAAGGAAAGACGACCTCAGACACAATTCACCGTGTAGGTCTGTTCTACCTTGTGTGAGGGCACCCTGAAAGATGATGCAAGCCTTTCATCTCTGTACCTAACTCAGAACTCACCCAGACCACAAAAGTAGCAGCCAACACTCACTGTGAGAAAAAAGAACCACTGACAGACATCTGGGGCAAAAGATTACAGCTGGGATCATCTAAGGAAAAAAACAGGCAGAGTCGGGGTTTGGCGGGGTTGAGGCAGAATTTGGACATTCTAGAGCCACTGTATATACAAGGGACTTCAGAAAGAGGCAGATATGCCTAGAGCGAGATGTGTGCTCAGAAAAGATCTGAGAAGGGAAATTAGAAAGTACCTTGACTATATCAGTGAAACAAAAGAGAGCCCAGAAATAAACCCACAGAGCTAAGGACAATTAATCTTCGACAAAGAAGCCAATAGTATACAATGGGCAAAAACAGTCTTTCAGCAAGTGGTGTTAAGAAAGTTGGGGAGCAACACGTAAACCACCCTCTGAGCATACTCAAAAAGAAATTCAAAATGGCCAAAAAACTTAAATGTACGACAAGACACCATGGAACTCCAAGAACAGTACATTTGCCAAGCATTCTGACCTAAATCGCACCAATGTTTCCATAAGTCAGCCTCTCATGGCCACAGAAATAAAAGCAAAACAGACAAACGAGATCAACCGAGCATATAAGCTTTCAAACAGCAAAATGAAAAGGACAAACTTCCAACTCAGAGAAGATATTTGCAAATGATGCAACCAGCAAAGGCTTAATTTCCAAAATATATAAACAGCTTCTACAATTAAATACCAAAAAAAGCAAATAACCAACCAAAAAATCGTCAGAAGGCCTAAACAGACATTTCTCCAAATGCCTCCATTTCTCCAAATGTCTCTCCAAATGTCTCCATTTCTCCAAAGAAGACACACTGATGGCCAATAGACATGTGAAAATATGCTCATCACTGCTAACTATTAAATAAATGTAAATCAAAACTACAGTGAGGTACCACTTCACACCAGTCAGAATGACCACATTAGAAAGTCCAGAAATAATAAATGCTGGAGAGAGAGCAGAAAAAAGAGAATCTTCTTACACTGTTGGTGGGAATGTAAATGAGTGTAGTTCAATGCAAAACAGAATGGCTGCTGTTGCTGCTAAGTCACTTCAGTCGTGTCCGACTCTGTGTGACCCCATAGACGGCAGCCCACCAGGCTCCCCCATCCCTGGGATTCTCCAGGCAAGAATACTGGAGTGGGTTGCCATTTCCTTCTCCAATGCATGTAAGAGAAAAGTGAAAGTGAAGTCGCTCAGTCTGTCCGACTGTTAGCAACCCCATGGACTGCAGCCCACTAGGCTACTCCGTCCATTGGATTTTCCAGGCAAGAGTACTGGGGTGGGGTGCCATTGCCTTCCCCGAAGGTTCCTCAAAAAAACTAGAAATAGAGGTGAAGTATGACACAGCAATCTCACTCCGAGGCATATACCCAGACAAACTATAATTTGAAAATATGCATGGATTCCTGTTGTTCATAACAGCACTATTTACAATAGCCAAGACATGGAAAGAATCTAAATGTCCAGTGACAGAATGACGCGTGTGGTGTACACACACACACAATGGGATATTGCTGCTGCTAAGTCAGTTCAGTCATGTCCGACTCCGTGTGACCCCACAGACGGCAGCCCACTAGGCTCCCCGGTCCCTGGGATTCTCCAGGCAAGAACACTGGAGTGGGTTGCCATTTCCTTCTCCAATGCATGAAAGTGAAAAGTGAAAGCAAAGTCGCTCAGCAGTGTCTGACCCTCAGCGACCCCATGGACTGCAGCCCAACAGGCTCCTCCATCATGGGGTTTTCCAGGCAAGAGTACTGGAGTGGGATATTACTCGGCCATTAAAAAGAATGAAATAATGCCATTTGCAGCAACATGGATAGACCAAGGGATTATCACATTAAGTGAAGTAAGTCAGAAACAGAAGGATAAATACCATGTATCACTTATATGTGGAACACAGAATATGACACAAATGAACATATGTACGAAACAGAAATAGACTCACAGAGAACATACTCATGGTGCCCAAGGGGGAGGGTGTATGGGGGAAGAAAAATCAGGAGTTTGGTTGTTAGCAGATGCAATCTATTATTTATAGAGTGGATAAACAACAAGGTCCTACTGTATAGCACAGGGTTGAAAATATTCAACATCCTGTGATAAATCAGAATGCAACTGACTATGCAGTACAGCAGAAATTAACACAAAACTGTAAATCAACTATCAGTTCAGTTCAGTCGCTCAGTCGTGTCCAACTTTCTGCAACCCCAAGAACTGCAGCATGCCAGGCCTCCCTATCCATCACCAACTCCCAGAGTTTACCCAAACTCATGTCCACTGAGTCAGTGATGCCATCTAACTATACTTCAATGAAATATTTCTAAAAAAGAAAATACCTTGAGATAAATGAAAATGAAAAAATAACATGATAAAACAAAAGACCTGAGAGGATCTTAAGCTTTAACCTTGGGCTGATCCCTAAACTGTGTTTAAGTCTAGCCAAGTGCTGAAAGAAAGCCTCAATACAGAGCCAAATTGCAAAGACTAAAAGAGATGTTTTCTTATCTGCCTATTTTGGCACCTCAGTCACAAACGGTCGTTGGACACAAGCTAAGGAAGAGAACAAGGAACACAGCCCCTGCAAAACCAGTTAGGAAAAGTCACTAGACAAACGGACCACTACAGCATTCAACAATCAAAAACAACAAACTCTGGAAAAGGGGGAGAATGTGCTCCCAGAGTTCAACACATTATAATATCCAAGTGTTCAGTTTTCAACAGCAATTTTAAAAAAAGCACACAGAGAAACAGGAAAGTAGAATCATTCAAATGAACAAAATAAACAATCATCCTTAAGGAAGCCCAGACAATACAAAGATTTTAAAACAACTGTTTTAAATATGCTCAAGGAGGTAAAGAAAAACATGAAGAACTAAACAAACAAACAAACAACAGGAAAAAAACGTATGGACAAAATGAGAATATCAATGGAGAAACAAATTATAAAAAGTACAATAACGGAAGTGAATATATCGCTACAGGGGTTCAACAGAATTGAGAAGACAGGAAGAAGGATGAGGAATCCTGAAAATACAAAAACTTAAATTATCCAATCAAAGGAACAGAAAGAAAAGAAAAACAAGTGATTAGAGACTAATGGACTATGAATATCATGAAGTAAACCAATATATACAGCAAGTCAGTACCACAAGGAGGAGAGAGGAGAAACGGGTAGAGACATTGTCTGAAGAAATAATATCCAAAAAATTTCTCAAATTTGGCACAAGATGTGAAGAAACGAAACCAAGAAATTGTAAGCCTAAGTGGAATAAACTCACACATATCCACCCTGAGACACATTATAGTCAAACTATTTATTTAAAGAAACAAGAATCCTGAAAGTAGCAAAAGTAAGTGATTAATCAAATACAAAGAATCGTCAGTAAGGTTACAAATTGATTTCTCAGCAGAAACCAGGGAGGCCAGAAGATGGGATGCATCTCTAAAATGCTGAAAGTTCTATGTTTTTATTTTTTTATTGAAGGATAATTAATTTACAGAATTGTGTTGTTTTCTGTCAAACCTCAACATGAATTAGCCATAGGTATACCTATGTCCCCTCCCTTCTGAACCTCCCTCCCATCTCCCTCCTCATCACACCCCTCTAGGTTGATACAGGCCCCTGTTTGAGTTTCCTGAAACATAGAGCAAATTCCCATTGGCTGTCTATTTTACATATGGTAATGTAAGTTTCCATGGTACTCTCTCCATAAATTTCATCCCCTCCCTCCGTCTCCCCATGTCCATAAGTCTATTCTCTGTGTCTGTTTCTCCACTGGTGCCCTGTAAATAAGTTCTTCAGCACCATTTTTCTAGATTCCGTATATATGTGTTAGAATACGATATTTACCTTTCTTTTTCTGACTCACTTCACTTTGTATAATAGGTTCTAGGTTCATCCACCTCATCAGAACTGACTCAAATGCTTTCCTTTTTATGGCTGAGTAATATTCCATTGTGTATATTTACCATAACTCTTTTATCCATTCATCTATTGATGGACATCTAGGCTGCTCCATGTTCTAGCTATTGTAAATACTCCTGCAGTGAACAATGGGATATGTCTTTCTCAGTTTTGGTTTCCTCAGGATAGATGCCTAGAAGTAGGACTGCTGGGTCATATGGTGATTTTATTCCTAGTTTCTAAAGGAATCTCCATACTGTCTTTCATAGTGGATGTATCAATTTACATTCCTACCAACAGTGCAAGAGCATTCCCTTTTCTCCATACCCTCTCCAGCATTTATTGTTTGTAGACTTTTTGATGGTGGCCATTCTGACCAGTGTGAGGCGATATCTCATTGTAGTTTTGATTTGTGTTTCTCTAATAATGAGCAATGTTGACCATCTTTTCATGTGTTTGTTAGCCATTGGTATGTCTTCTTAGGAGAAATATCTGTTTAGGTCTTTTTCCCACTTTTTGATTGGGTTGTTTTTCTGGCATTGAATTCTATGAGCTACTTGTATATTTTGGAAATTTATCCTTTGTCACTGTTTCATTTGCTATTATTTTTCTCCCATTCTGAAGGCTGTCTTTTCACCAGCCTTAGTTTCCTCTGCTGTATAAAAGCTTTTAAGTTTAATCAGGTCCCACCTATTTACTTTTGTTTCTATTTCCATTAGTCTAGGAGGTGGGTCATAGAGGATCTTGCTTTGATTTATGTCATCAAGTTGTTCTGCCAATGTTTTCCTCTAAGAGTTTTATAGTTTCTGGTCTTACATTTAAGTCTTTAATCCATTTTGAGTTTATCTTTGTGTATGGTATTAGGACGGAGAAGGCGATGGCACCCCACTCCAGTACTCTTGCCTGGAAAATCCCATGGACAGAGGAGCCTGGTAGGCTGCGGTCCACGGGGTCGTGAAGAGTCAGACATGACTGAGCGACTTCCCTTTCGCTTTTCACTTTCATGCATTGGAGAAGGAAATGGTAACCCATTCCAGTGTTCTTGCCTGGAGAATCCCAGGGACAGGGGAGCCTGGTGGGCTGCCATCTATGGGGTCACACAGAGTCAGACATGACTGAAGTGACTTAGCAGCAGCAGCATGGTGTTAGGAAGTGTTCTAATTTCATTCTTTTACACATAGCTGCCCAGTTTTCCCAGCACCATTTATTGAAGAGGCTGTCTTTGCCCCGTTGTATATTCTTGCCTTCTTTCTTAAAAATAAGGTACCCATAGGTACATGGGTTTATTCTGGGCTTTCTATCTTGTTCCATGGGTCCATATTTCTGTTTTTGTGCCAGTAGCATGCTGTCTTGATGACTGTAGCTTTGTAGTATAATCTAAAGTCAGGAAGGTTGATTCCTCCAGCTCCATTCTGCTTTCTCAAGACTGCCTTGGCTATTCGGGGGCTTTTGTGTTTCCATATAAATTGTGAAATTTTTTGTTCTAGTTCTGTGAAAAATGCCATTGATGATTTGATAGGGATGACACTGAATATGTAGACTGCCTTTGGTAGTATAGTCAGTTTCACAATATTGATTCTTCCTACCCAGGAACATGGAATATCTCCCCATCTGTTTATGTCATCTTTGATTTCTTCCATCAGTGTCTTACAATTTCCTATGGACAGTTCTTTTGTCTCCTTAGGTAAGTTTATTCCTACATATTTAATTCTTTTTGTTGCAATAGTGAATAGGATTGATTCCTTAATTTCTCTTCCTGATTTTTCATTGTTAGTATACAGAAATGCAAGTGATTTCTGTGTATTAACTTTGTATCCTGCACTTTGCTAAATTCACTGATTAGCTCTAGCAATTTTCTGATACTATCTTTAGGGTTTTCTATGTACAGTATCATGTCATCTGCATACTGTAAGCACGTTATTTCTTCTGTTCCAATCTGGATTCTTTTTACGTCTTTTTCTTCTCTGACTGCTGTAGCCAGGACTTCCAGAACTATGTTGAATAACAGTAGNCTGATTAGCTCTAGCAATTTTCTGATACTATCTTTAGGGTTTTCTATGTACAGTATCATGTCATCTGCATACTGTAAGCACGTTATTTCTTCTGTTCCAATCTGGATTCTTTTTACGTCTTTTTCTTCTCTGACTGCTGTAGCCAGGACTTCCAGAACTATGTTGAATAACAGTAGTGAAAGTGGACACCCTTGTCTTGTTCCTGTTCTTAAGGGGAATGCTTTCAGTTTTTCACCACTGAGAATAATGTTTGCTGTAGGTTTCTCATATTTGGCCTTTACTATGTTGAGGTAGGTTCCTTTTATGCCCATTTTTTGAAGAGTTTTAATTATAAATGGGTGCTAAATTTTGTCAAAGGTTTTCTCTATCTATTGAGATTATCATATGGCTTTTCTCTCTCAATTTGTTAACATGGTGTATCAAATTGACTGATTGGCATATACTGAAGAATCCTTGCATTCCTGGAATAAACCCAACTTGATCATGGTGTATGAGCTTTTCAATGTGTTGCTGAATTCTGTTTGCTAAAATCCTGTTGAGGATTTTTGCATCTATGTTCTTCAGTGATATTGGCCTGTAGCTTTTTTTACGTTGTCGTTGTCTGTTTTTGGTATCACGGTGATGATGGCCTCACAGAGAGAGTTTGGAAGTGTTCCTTCCTCTGCGATTTTTTGAACGATTTTGGAAGGATAGGCATTAGCTCTTTAAATGTTCTATAGAATTCTCCTGTGAAGGAAGCCATCTGATCCTGGGCTTTGGTTTTGGGGGAGATTTTCGATCACAGCTTCAATTTCAGTGTTTGTAACTGGGTTGTTCATAATTTCTATTTCTTCCTGGTTCAATCTCAGAAGACTGAACTTCTCTAAGAATCTGTCCATTTCTTCCAGATTATCCATTTTATTCCCATATAGTTGTCCATAATAGTCTTTTATAATCCTTTGTATTTCTGCATTGTCTGTTGTAACCTCTCCTTTTTCTAATTTTGTTGATTTGATTCCTCTATCTTTTTTTCTTGATGAGTCTGGCTAAAGGTTTGTCAGTTTTATTTATCTTCTCAAAGAATGAGCTTTTAGCTTTATTAAGCTTAGAGTTGGACTATGAAGAAGGCTGAGCACTGAAGAATTGATGCTTTTGAACTGTGATGTTGGAGAAGACTCTTGAGAGTCCCTTGGACTGCAAGGAGATCCAACCAGTCCATTCTAAAGGAGATCAACCCTGGGTGTTCTTTGGAAGGAATGATGTGAAAGCTGAAACTCCAGTACTTTGGCCATCTCGTGCGAAGAGTTGACTCATTGGAAAAGACTCTGATGCAGAGAGGGATTGGGGGCAGGAGGAAAAGGGGACGACGGAGGATGAGATGGCTGGATGGCATCACCGACTCGATGGACATGAGTTTGAGTGAACTCCAGGAGATGGTGATGGACAGGGAGGCCTGGTGTGCTGCAGTTCATGGGGTTGCAAAGAGTCGGACATGACTGAGCGACTGATCTGACTGTTTCTTTCATTGTTTTTCATTTATTTCTGCTAGGATCTTTATGATTTCTCTCCTTCTACTAATATTGGGGAGGGTTTTGTTCTTCTTTTTCCAGTTGTTTTAGGTGTAAAGTTAGGTTGTCTATTCAATGTTTTTCTTGTTTCTTGAGGTAGGATTTTATTGCTATAAAGTTCCCTCTCAGAACTGCTTTTGGTACATCCCATAGGTTTTGAGTTGTGTTTTCATTGTTGTTTCTAGACATTTTTTAATTTCCCTTTTGATTTCTTCAGTAACCTGTTGATTATTTACAAATGTGTTGCTTAATCTCTCCAGGTACTTGTATTTCTTACAGTTTTTCTCTTGTAATTGATATCTAGTCTCATAGCATTGTGGTCAGGGAAGATGCTCGATACCATTTCAATTATCTTAAATTTACTGAGGTGTGATTTGTGATTCAAGATGTGGTCCATCCTGTAGAATGTTCCACGTGCACTTGAGAAGGTGTATTCATCTGCATTTGGTTGAAATGTCCTGCAGATATCAATGAGATCTATCTCATCTAATGTATCATTTAAGACTTGTATTTCCTTATTAAGTTTCTGTTTTGATGATCTGTCCATTGGTGTGAGAAGGGTGTTAAAGTCTCCTACTATTATTGTGTTACTGTCCATTCTCCTTTTATGTCTGTTACTGTTTGTCTTATGTATTGAGGTGTTCCTGTGTTGAGTGCATAAATATTTATAATTGTTATATCTTCCTCTTGGATTGATCCCTTGATCATAATGTACTGTCCTTTCTTATCTCTTGTAATACACTTTAAGGTCTAATTGTCGGATATGAGGACTGCTACTCCAGCTTTCTTTTCCTTCCTATTGGCATGGAATATATTTTACCATCCTCTCTCTCTCTGTATGTGTCTTTAGGTCTAAAGCGGGTTTCTTGTAGACAGCATATATATGGGTCTTATTTTTGTATCTATTTAGCAGTCTGTGTCTTTCGTTGGAGCATTTAATCTATTTACATTTACAGTAGCTACTAATATATATGTTCCTATTGCATATTGAAAAGCAGAGACATTACTTTGCCAACAAAGGTCCGTCTAGTCAAGGCTACGGTTTTTCCAGTAGTCATGTATGGATGTGAGAGTTGGACTGTGAAGAAAGGTGAGTGCCAAAGAATTGATGCTTTTGAACTGTGGTGTTGGAGAAGACTCTTGAGAGTCCCTTGGACTGCAAGGAGATCCAACCAGTCCATTCTGAAGGAGATCAGTCCTGGGTGTTCATTGGAAGGACTGATGCTGAGGCTGAAACTCCAATACTTTGGCCATCTCATGAGAAGAATTGACTCATTGGAAAAGACTCTGATGCTGGGAGGGATTGAGGGCAGGAGGAGAAGGGGACGACAGAGGATGAGATGGCTGGATGGCATCACTGACTCGATGGATGTGAGTGTGAGTGAACTCCGGGAGTTGGTGATGGACAGGGAGGCCTGGCATGCTGCAATTCATGGGGTCGCAAAAAATAATCAGACACGACTGAGCAACTGAACTGCACTGAATTGAACTGACTGCCATTTTCTTAATTGTTTTGGGTTGATTTTGTAGATCTTTTTTCTTCTCTTGTATTTCTTGGCTATGTAAGTCCCTTTAACATTTGTTGTAAAGCTGGTTTGGTCGTACTGAATTCTCTTAATTTTTGCTTGTCTGAAAAACTTTTGATTTTTCCATCAATTTTGAATGAGACCCTTGTGGGGTACAATAATCTTGGTTGTAGATTTTTTCCCTTCAGTACTTTAAATATATGCTGCCATTCCCTTTTGGCCTGCAGAGTTTCTGCTGAAAGATAGCTATTAAGCATATGGGGTTTCCCTTGTATGTTACTTGCTGCTTCTCCCTTGCTGCTTTTAATATTCTTTCTATGTGTTTAGTCTTTGTTAGCTTGATTAGTCGGGGAAGGCAATGGCACCCCACCCCAGTACTCTTGCCTGGAAAATCCAATGGACGGAGTAACCTGGTGGGCTGCAGTCCATGGGGTCGCTAACAGTAGGACAGACTGAGCGACTTCACCTTCACTTTTCTCCTTCATGCATTGGAGAAGGAAATGGCAACCCACTCCAGTATTCTTGCATGGAAAATCCCAGGGATGGGGGAGCCTGATGGGCTGCCGTCTATGGGGTCACACAGAGTCGGAAACGACTGAAGTGACTTAGCAGCAGCAGCTTGATTAGTATGTGTCTTGGCATGTTTTTCCTTGGGTTTATCCTGTATGGGACTCTTTGCACCTCTTGGACTTGATTAACTATTTCCTTTTACTTTTTGAGGAAATTTTCAATGATAACATCTTCAAAAATTTTCCCACACCCTTTCTTTTTCTCTTCCTCTTCTGGGACCCCTATAATTTGAATGTTGGTGCATTTGATATTGTCCCAGAGGTCTCGGATACAATCCTCACTTCATTTTTTTAACTTTATTCTGCTGTACAGAAGTTATTTCCACCATTTTATCTTCCAGCTCACTGATTTGTTCTGCTTCAGATAATCTACTATTGATTTTTTCTAAAGTGTTTTTAATTTCAGTAATTGTGTTGTCTGTCTCTGTGTATTTATTCTTTACTTCTTCTAGGTCTTTGTTAATTGATTCTTGCATTTTCTCCACTGTGTTTTCAAGGTTTTTGATCATCTTTACTATCATTATTCTGAATTCTTTTTCAGGTGGTTTGCCTATTTCCTCTTCATTTTTTTGGACTTCTGCATTTCTAGTTTGTTCCTTCATTTGTGTAGTATTTCTCTGCCTTTTCATTATTAAGGTCTTTGTTAATTGATTCTTGCATTTTCTCCACTGTGTTTTCAAGGTTTTTGATCATCTTTACTATCATTATTCTGAATTCTTTTTCAGGTGGTTTGCCTATTTCCTCTTCATTTTTTTGGACTTCTGCATTTCTAGTTTGTTCCTTCATTTGTGTAGTATTTCTCTGCCTTTTCATTATTTTTTTTTTAACTTATTGTGTTTGAGGTTTCCTTTTCCCAGGCTCCAAGGCTGAATTCTTTCTTTCTTTTGGTTTCTGCCTTCCTAAGTTTGGGCCAGTGGTTTGTGTAAGCTTCGTATAGGTGGGATTTATGCTGTGCTTTTATTTGTTTGTTTTTCATCTGATGGGCAAGGCTGAGTGATATTTTCCTTTTGTTTGTTGTTTAGATGAGGCATCCTGCACAGGGGGCTACTGGTTGTTGGGTGATGCTGGGTCTTGTGTTCAAGCGGTTTCCTTTGCATGAGTTCTCACTATTTGATACTCCCTAGGGTTAGTCCCATGGATGGAGGAGCCTGGTGGGCTGCAGTCCATGGGTTCGCTGGGGGTCGGACATGACTGAGCAACTTCACTTTCACTTTTCACTTTCATGCATTGGAGAAGGAAATGGCAACCCACTCCAGTGTTCTTGCCTGGAGAATCCCAGGGACAGGGGAGCCTGGTGGGCTGCCGTCTATGGGGTCGCACAGTCAGACATGAATGAAGTGACTTAGCGGCAGCAGCAGCAGCAGCAGCAGCAGCAGCAGCAGCAGCNGGACATGACTGAGCAACTTCACTTTCACTTTTCACTTTCATGCATTGGAGAAGGAAATGGCAACCCACTCCAGTGTTCTTGCCTGGAGAATCCCAGGGACAGGGGAGCCTGGTGGGCTGCCGTCTATGGGGTCGCACAGTCAGACATGAATGAAGTGACTTAGCGGCAGCAGCAGCAGCAGCAGCAGCAGCAGCAGCAGCAGCAGCAGGGTTAGTTCTCTGGTAGTCCATGGTCTTGGAGTCAGTGCTCCCACTCTAAAGGCTCAGGGCTTGATCTTGTGCTGGAGGCTGAAGGTCTGACATTGAGGTGCCTGGCGTGGTCAGGTGAAGACACTCTTCCAAGCCACAGACTCATCACTGGATCTTCCCCTCTCTGAAGCAAGGTCCTGGGGGGATACCCCAGTGTGTGCAGCAGACAGACTGCTAGGCAGAATGTGGTGGCAGTCTTTGCTCCCTCTATTTTTTTTAATAGTAGTTTTATTTTTTAGTTTTTTGAGTATCCTCCATATTGTTTTGAATAGTGGCTGTACCAATATACATTCCCACTAATAGTATACAAAGGCTCCTTTTTCTCCACATCTTTGCCAACATTTATTTGTGTTCATTTTGATGATAGCTATTCTGACAGGTGTGAGGTGATATTTCATTGTGGGTTTGATGTTTCATTTCCCTGACAATTAGCGAGGTTGAGGATCTTTTCACGTGCATGTTTGACATTTGCATTTCTTCTCTGGAAAAATGTCTATTCAGTGCTTCTACCCTAGTAATTTCTACTTCTGAGTATGTATCCAAAAAAAAAACCCACCACTAATTTAAAAAGATACATGCACTCCAATGTTCATAGCAGCATTATTTATAATTCCCAAGATATGTAAGCAACCTAAGTGTCAATCAACAGATGAACAGATAGAGAAAAATGGTATATATGTATAATGGGCTTCCCTGCTGGCTCATACAATAAAGAATCTGCCTGCAATGTGGGATCCCCAGGTTCATCCGTGGGTCGGGAAAATCACCTGGAAAAGGAAATACTCCTCCGGTATTCTTGCCTGGAGAATAACATGGACAGAAGAGCCTGGCCAGCTACAGTCCCCTGGGTTGCAAAGAGTCAGACATGGCTGAGTGGCTAACACCCATACATATAATGGAATACTACTCAGACATCCGAAGAATGAAATTTTGCCATTTGTGGCAACATGGATGGACTTGGAGAGCATTATACTAAGCGAAATAAGCCAGTATCATACAAATACTGTATATCACTTATATATGGAATCTAAAAAATATAACAAACTAGGGTATACAGCCAAAAAAGAATCAGACACAGATGTAGAAAACAAACTAGTGGTTGTCAATGGGGAGAAATGACAGGAGGAGCAATATAGGGGTAAGAGAGTAAGAGGCACAGGGTATAAAGTAACCTGTGGGATACACTGTATAACACAGTGAATGCAGTCAATATTTTACAACTATAAATATATACACAACTATAAATACTTTTAAATTATAACCTCTAAAATTGTGAATTACTATATTGTACACTATAACATATTATACAGCAAATATATATACTTCAATTAAAAATTTAAGAAACTAAGTGCTGCAAAAGTAAAAATCTCAACCAAGAAGTCTACACTTGGCAAGCTGTCCTTCAAAAATGAGGGACGAATTAAGATCTTTCTAGATAAACAAGCTGAAGAGTTTGTTACCACTATGCCTGCCCTACAAGAAATGGTAAAGCAAGCCCATCAGGTTGAAATAAAAAGATAGTAGATGGTATCACAAAACCATATAAAGAAATCAAGATCTCCAGTAAAGATAACTACATGGGGGAATATGAAAGTCATTATTACTTTATTTCTGGTTTTTATTTCTGGCATTATTACTGTAATACACTTTTTATTTCTTACATGATTTAAAAAACAAATTCAGGGAATGCCCTGGCAGTCCAGTGGTTACGAATCCACACTTTCATTGCCAGGGCCTGTGTTCAACCCTTGGTCAGGGAACCTAAGATTGTGTAAGTCATGTGCTGTAGCCAAAAAAACAAAACAGTAACAACCAAAAACACACTCCAAAAAGGTTCATTGGTGGTGAATTCTACAAAACCTTTAAAAATGAAATTCCACCAGTTGTCTATGATCTCTTCTAGAAGATACAGTCGGAGAGAATATTTCCTAACTCATTCTATGAGGCCATCATCACCCTAATACTGAAACAACATTTCAAGACAACTACAGACCAGTGTCTGTCACAAACAAAAATGCAAGAATTCCCAACAAAATAGTCAACAAATCAAACTCAGTAATAGACAAAAATAATTATACACTACTTCCAGATGGGATTTATCCCAGGTATGCGAGGCTGATTCAATATCTGAAAAACAGACTTCCCTTGTGGTCCAATGGCTAAGACTCCATGCTCCCAATCCAGGGGGACTAGCTTTGATCCCTGGTCAGGGAACCAGATCCCATATGCTACAACTAAGAGATCACATATTGAAACTAACAGTTCTTATGCTGCAACTGAAGATCCCTCATGCTGCAACAAAGATCAAAGACCACATGTGCCACAACTAAGACCCAGCACAGCCAAATAAATAATTTATCTGAAAAACAATTCACATAGTCCACTACATCAACATCTAAAGAAGAAAAACTACATGAATATATCAATAGATGAAGAAAGGCATTCACAAAATCCAGCATCTCATGATTAAAAACTCCCAACAAACTATAAACAGAAATAAAGGGGAACGTTCTTAACTTGATAAAGAACATCCACAAAAGCCCACAGATAGTTCAGTTCAGTCGCTCAGTCGTGTCCGACTCTTTGCGACCCCATGAATCTCAGCACGCCAGGCCTCCCTGTTCATAACCATCTCCCGGAGTTCACTCAGACTCACGTCCATCGAGTCCATGGTGCCATCCAGCCATCTTATCCTCGGTCATCCCCTTCTCCTCCTGCCCCCAATCCCTCCCAGCATCAGAGTCTTTTCCAATGAGTCAACTCTTCGCATGAGGTGGCCAAAGTACTGGAGTTTCAGCTTTAGCATCAGTCCTTCCAAAGAAATCCCAGGGCTGATCTCCTTCAGAATGGACTGGTTGGATCTCCTTGCAGTCCAAGGGACTCTCAAGAGTCTTCTCCAACACCACAGTTCAAAAGCATCGATTCTTCGGCGCTCAGCTTTCTTCACAGTCCAACTTTCACATCCATACATGACCACAGGAAAAACCATAGCCTTGACTAGGCGGACCTTAGTCGGCAAAGTAATGTCTCTGCTTTTGAATATACTATCCAGGTTGGTCATAACTTTTCTTCCAAGGAGTAAGCGTCTTTTAATTTCATGGCTGCAGTCACCATCTGCAGTGATTTTGGAGCCCAAAAAAATAAAGTCTGACACTGTTTCCACTGTTTCCCCATCTATTTCCCATGAAGTGATGGGACCGGATGCCATGATCTTCGTTTTCTGAATGTTGAGCTTTAAGCCAACTTTTTCGCTCTCCTCCTTCACTTTCATCAAGAGGCTTTTTAGCTCCTCCTCACTTTCTGCCATAAGGGTGGTGTCATCAGCATATCTGAGGTTATTGATATTTCTCCCGGCAATCTTGATTCCAGCTTGTGTTTCTTCCAGTCCAGCGTTTCTCATGATGTACTCTGCATATAAGTTAAATAAGCAGGGAGACAATATACAGCCTTGACGTACTCCTTTTCCTATTTGGAACCAGTCTGTTGTTCCATGTCCAGTTCTAACTGTTGCTTCCTGACCTGCATACAGATTTCTCAAGAGGCAGGTTAGGTGGTCTGGTATTCCCATCTCTTTCAGAATTTTCCACAGTTTATTGTGATCCACACAGTCAAAGGCTTTGGCATAGTCAATAAAGCAGAAATAGATGTTTTTCTGGAACTCTCTTGCTTTTTCCATGATCCAGCGGATGTTGGCAATTTGATCTCTGGTTCCTCTGCCTGTTCTAAAACCAGCTTGAACATCAGGGAGTTCACGGTTCACATATTGCTGAAGCCTGGCTTGGAGAATTTTGAGCATTACTTTACTAGCGTGTGAGATGAGTGCAATTGTGCGGTAGTTTGAGCATTCTTTGGCATTGCCTTTCTTTGGGATTGGAATGAAAACTGACCTTTTCCAGTCCTGTGGCCACTGCTGAGTTTTCCAAATTTGCTGGCATATTGAGTGCAGCACTTTCACAGCATCATCTTCCAGGATTTGAAACAGCTCAACGGGAATTCCATCACCTCCACTAGCTTTGTTCTTAGTGATGCTTTCTAAGGCCCACTTGACTTCACATTCCAAGATGTCTGGCTCTAGATTAGTGATCACATCCTCATGATTATCTGGGTCGTGAAGATCTTTTCTGTACAGTTCTTCTGTGTATTCTTGCCACCTCTTCTTAATATCTTCTGCTTCTGTTAGGTCCATACCATTTCTATCCTTTATCGAGCCCATCTTTGCATGAAATGTTCCCTTGGTATCTCCAATTCTCTTGAAGAGATCTCTAGTCTTTCCCATTCTGTTGTTTTCCTCTATCTCTTTGCATTGATTGCTGAAGAAGGCTTTCTTATCTCTTCTTGCTATTCTTTGGAACTCTGCATTCAGATGCTTATATCTTTTCTTTTCTCCTTTGCTTTTCGCCTCTCTTCTTTTCAGTGCTATTTGTAAGGCTTCTCCAGACAGCCATTTTGCTTTTTTGCATTTCTTTTCCATGGGGATGGTCTTGATCCCTGTCTCCTGTACAATGTCACGAACCTCATTCCATAGTTCATCAGGAACTCTGTCTATCAGATCTAGGCCCTTAAATCTATTTCTCACTTCCACTGTATAATCATAAGGGATTTGATTTAGGTCATACCTGAATGGTCTAGCGGTTTTCCCTACTTTCTTCAATTTAAGTCTGAATTTGGAAATAAGGAGTTCATGATCTGAGCCACAGTCAGCTCCTGGTCTTGTTTTTGTTGACTGTATAGAGCTTCTCCATCTTTGGCTGCAAAGAATATAATCAATCTGATTTCGGTGTTGACCATCTGGTGATGTCCATGTGTAGAGTCTTCTCTTGTGTTGCTGGAAGAGGGTGTTTGCTATGACCAGTGCATTTTCTTGGCAAAACTCTATTAGTCTTTGCCCTGCTTCATTCCGCATTCCAAGGCCAAATTTGCCTGTTACTCCAGGTGTTTCTTGACTTCCTACTTTAGCATTCCAGTCCCCTATAATGAAAAGGACATCTTTTTTGGGTGTTAGTTCTACAAGGTCTTGTAGGTCTTCATAAAACCGTTCAACTTCAGCTTCTTCAGCATTACTGGTTGGGGCATAGACTTGGATAACTGTGATATTGAATGGTTTGCCTTGGAAACGAACAGAGATCATTCTGTCGTTTTTGAGATTGCATCCAAGTACTGCATTTCGGACTCTTTTGTTGACCATGATGGCTACTCCATTTCTTCTGAGGGATTCCTGCCCGCAGTAGTAGATATAATGGTCATCTGAGTTAAATTCACCCATTCCAGTCCATTTTAGTTCGCTGATTCCTAGACTGTTGACGTTCACCCTTGCCATCTCTTGTTTGACCACTTTCAATTTGCCTTGATTCATGGACCTGACATTCCAGGTTCCAATGCAATATTGTTCTTTACAGCATCAGATCTTGCTTCTATCACCAGTCACATGCACAGCTGGGTATTGTTTTTGCTTTGGCCCCATCCCTTCACTCTTTCTGGAGTTATTTCTCCACTGATCTCCAGTAGCATATTGGGCACCTAATGACCTGGGGAGATTCTCTTTTGGTATCCTATCATTTTGCCTTTTCATACTGCTCATGGGGTTCTCAAGGCAAGAATATTGAAGTGGCTTGCCATTCCCTTCTCCAGTGAACCACGTTCTGTCAGCCGTCTCCACCATGACCCGCCTGTCTTGGGTTGCCCCACAGCTAACATCATATGTAATGATGAAAACCTAGAAATTTTTCCATTAAGATCAGGTATAAAGGCAACAATGTGCCCTCTCACCACTCCTTTAAAAAACTGTACTGTAGCCTACCAGGCTCCTCTGTCCATGGGATTTTCCAGGCAATAGTCCTGGAGTGGATTGCCATTTTCTTCTCCAGGGGATCTTCCCAACCCAGGGCTCAAACCCAGGTCTCCTGCATTGTAGACAAACGCTTCACTGTCTGAGCCACCAGGGAAGCCATATCTGGAAGTCCTAGCTAATACAATAAACCAAGAAAAGAAAATACATAGAAGCCATACAGACTGGGAAGGAAGAAATCTAACTTTCTTTACAGATGACATGATTGTCTATGTAGAAAATCCTATAGAACAAAAATACTGCTGAAACTAATAATTACAGCAAAGTTGTGGGATCCAAAGTGAATTTACCAAAGTAAATCACTTTTCTATATACCAGCAATGAATTTGAAACTATTAGTAACAACACAATACCATTTACATTAGCACACACCCCTCTGCCAGAAAGAAATATATAGGCATAAATCTAACAAAACAAATACAAGATCTATATGAGGAAGATTATAAAACTCTTGTGTAGAGTTTACAAAGATTACAAAATTCAAAAAGCTAAATAAGTGAAGAGATATTCCATGTTCATGGATAGAAAGACTCAATATCATCAAGAGGTATGGTACTGGTGAAATAAATGAGGTATGGTATTGGTGAAACAAATCAATGGAACAAAATAGAGTCCAGAAACAGACCTACGTAAATATAATAAACTAATCTTTGACAAAGGATCAAAGGTAATACAATGGAAAAAAGACAGTCTTTTTAACAAATGATGCTGAAACAACCAGACATCCCTATCCAAAAAAACTGATGTAGACCCAAACCTTATACCTTTCACAAATAATTGACTCAAAATGGATTCACAGACCTAAATGTAAAAAAAACTATAAAACTCCTAGAAGACAACATGGGAGAATACTTAGGTGACCCTGGGTATGGCAGTTAACTTTTTAGATACGCTACTTTCAAAGGCATGATCCATGAAAGAAATAATTGGTATGCAGGACTTAAAATTAAAATTTCTCCTCTGTGAAAGACACTCTCCAGAGTGTGAGAAGACAATCACAGACTGGGAGAAAATACTTACAAAATACACAGTCTGACAAAAGCCTGCTATCTAACATATACAAAGAACTCTTAAAACTTGTGAAAGAATTTCAGTCTAAAACAGGATATAAAATGGAGAGGATATAAAATGGAGAATCTCATACATTTGTCCTCAGGGAAACAAAACTTAAAGACTAAAAAACTGATTTCTCTAAAATGCCTGACTTATTGAACACCAATAGTGCCAAAATTTTCTCAGATGACAGGATGTTGACCAGGGGCTGTCTCATATCAAACTCAGGAAGTTTAAAAACAGGAGATGACCCAGGTCAGGATGGACTCAAAGAGGGGGCTGAACTGAGTTTTATTTCTGTGGCTAAACTGATTTTTGTCTGCTCAGGAAGTTTTCAATTCTGGTCTCCATTTGTTGTTTATTTTAACTGACTCTAACTGAATTCTCCCCTCTTTATAGTCCTTCTCCATAAATACAACCTGCCCCAAACCCTCAGTGGACTCATCTGTCACTTGCTACAGTTTGCTTCTCCTGAATTACAGTTCCTCTGCTATTCCTGAATAAAGTCATTTTCTTGAGCTTGTTTCAGTTTACCTCTATATTTAGGTCAAACAAACTCAACAATAAGAAAACAACCCAATTTTAAAAATGGGCAAAAGACCTGAACAGATCCCTTACCAGAGAAAACAGAGACATGGCAAATAAGCATATGAAAATATATTCTACATCATACGTCATCACGGAAATGCAAATTATAATGAGATACCACTACACACCTATCAGAACAGCCAAAATTCAGAACACTGACTCCAAATGCTGAAAAAAGATGTGGAGCAAGAGAACTCTTCTTACTGCCGGTAGGGATGCAAATTAGTACAGCCACTCTAGAAGACACTTTGGCAAACTAAACATACTTACAAGTTTACTTACAAGCTAAACACACTCTTACTTTTTTGAGCCAGCAATCATGTTCCTCCATATTTACCCAATGAGGTGAAAACTTAAGCATGTCCACATAAAAATTTGCATATGTATTTTTAGCAGTTTTATTCATAACTGCCAAAACTTAAAAGCAGCGAAGACATTCTTCAGTAGGTTAATAGAAAATTGAACTGTAATATAACCAGACAATGTAATGTTAACACTAAAAAAAAATCAGATATTAAGCAATGACAAGACATGGAGGAAACTTGAATCACAGAGTAAATAGCTTCTCCATATAACTAGTTGGAAGGGGCTGATTCAAAAAATCTACACACTATGTGATTCTAACTACACAGTATTTGGCAAAAATTTGGAAAACTATAGAAACAATAGAGGCATGAGTGACTGCCAGTGGTTATCACGCTATCAGGGTTATGGCTAAGGGAGTGATGAACAGGCAGAGGATTTTTAGGGCAAGTGAAGCCATTTAGTATGGTGCTGCAAATGGTACATACATATCATTATACATTTATCAAAACCTACAGAAATGCAAAAGTGGTTCACTGCAGTACTTGGATGCAATCTCAAAACGACAGAAAGATCTCTGTTCGTCTCCAAGGCAAACCATTCAATATCACAGTTATCCAAGTCTATGCCCCAACCAGTAATGCTGAAGAAGTTGAAGTTGAACGGTTTTATGAAGACCTACAAGACCTCTTAGAACTAACACCCAAAAAAGATGTCCTTTTCATTCTAGGGGACTGGAATGCTAAAGTAGGAAGTCAAGAAACACCTGGAGTAACAGGCAAATTTGGCCTTGGAATGCGGAATGAAGCAGGGCAAAGACTAATAGAGTTTTGCCAAGAAAATGCACTGGTCATAGCAAACACCCTCTTCCAGCAACACAAGAGAAGACTCTACACATGGACATCACGAGATGGTCAACACCGAAATCAGATTGATTATATTCTTTGCAGCCAAAGATGGAGAAGCTCTATAC
>SJYX01000464.1:59380-82437 GCA_006410675.1 Oreotragus oreotragus
CCAGTCTATGTTAGATACAGGATACAGGATGCTTGGGGCTGGTGCACGGGGATGATCCAGAGAGATGATATGGGGAGGGAGGTGGGAGGGGGGCTCAGGATTGGAAACTCATGTACACCTGTGGCAGATTCATGTCAATGTATGGCAAAACCAATACAGTACTGTAAAGTAAAATAAAGTAAAAATAAAAATTAAAATGTAGAAAAAAGAGAAAGATATCTAAATAATACAAGTATCTAGAAAGTATTTGAGATATTCAAAATATTGAGATTCCATATACAGGTATATATTTAAAGAAAAGAGATCTGCAAATGCATTTACAGTTTTGGCTGTTTGTGCATATGTATATGTTTTGGTACTGGGGTTACAGGGAGATTTCACTTTATAAATGCCTGTATTATTTAAAGTTTATAATAAGAATGTATTTCTCTTAAATGCAAGAAAAAAATACAGATATATGAGAAAGAGAATAAGAGAGAAGGGAAAATAAAGAATGAAAATTAAAAATCATGAAATACTGGCTAACTTATAATAAAGTTAGATATGAAAGTAACTGGTAAAAAATTAAAGGAGTACCATTCTGAGAAAGAAGGAAATTTCTTAACGGTTCCTATGGAGGCCTTGAACAATGGAAGAATGAAACTATGTTCTGTATGATTTATATGTCTGTTTTTAAATAATAACACTGTATGCATTCACCATGATAAACACATTCCACTTTTAATTTTTTTCTCAGGAACCTCATTTTGATTATTTAGAAAAGTGTTTCAAGGAAAGAAAAATCAAATGGGGCATAATAAATTTTGTTTGATAAAATAATAAATACTCAGAACTCCTATAGCTCATGAGGAAAGGGAGTGGTTTAAGATTCTCCTTTTTTTAAACAGAAACACTACAGGTTATTTTATTGTACACATTTTAGAGGAAAACGAGACTACTCACAGCAAAGAACTTTTGTTTTTAATTAGGAGGAAAATTATAGCATTTTCAAATAAGACACTGATAGCTTTTGTTATCAAAAATATAAACTGTTACAGCATGTATACTGTATTGTTTTCAGCTACTTAAGACATTTTTCTTTTTAAATATCTGTGATATTCATAAAGTCTCTGGTTATTTTTATATATAAAGCACATACTGTAATACATGTTATAGTTTTCCCTTTCAATCGATTTCCTTCAACAGTCACCACAGTTCACCTCTGGGGAACAAAAGTGTAATAACTCAGTTATAGACTGAGTCCAGATTCTCTGTGGACAGGAAGTTGAATTTAGAGATAATAGTTTAATATGCCTGATTCAGTATCAAAATAACAAGAATATTAAAAATTTTAGGTTTGGCAGCCTAAACTTAGAAATATGAGTCCATGAACAAATAAAGGGAGCCATAATTAGGTAAAGATCCATGTAATATGGGGGTTCCCAGGTGGCTCAGTTGTAAAGAATTCATTTGCCAGTTCAGGAGATGTAGGAGATGCAGGTTCAATCCCTAGGTCAGGAAGATCCCCTGGAGGAGGAAATGTCAGCCTGCTCCAGTATTATTGACTGGGAAATCTGATGGAGAGAAGAGCCTGGCAGGCTACAGTCCATAGGGTTGCAAATAGTCAAGACACGACTGAGTATGCACACACACACCATGTACTATACAAAGAAACAACTGAGAGAAATCTAAAGATCTGAGAAAGTCAGCCATGGAAATATATGAGGATCTCCCTGGAGTATATGCAGAATTTGTAAGACACCTATTCCACAGGAAGATTTGAAAGAATGCCCATATATCCCCCCCAACATTTCAACAAGGTAAAACATATAAAGTAATTACTTTATATATTTTTAATAAATAGCAAATAATCTATAATATGCAAAGCAGTGCTGGGGACAGTGCTCAGGCCACATTCAAAACAGATTTAATCTGATTTCCTGATAATATCTATTTAGTACAACTGTAGCACCCAGCATCATGTTATGAATGTAGTCTTTAAAAGTCTTTTCTTTTTTTTTCCCAAATACAAGTTTTCCTGGAACTTACAAATCAAAACGAAGATTTTCTCTTTCTTCAAAAAAGTAGTCCAGAATAAATTTTCTTACAAAATCAGGATTTAAAGTATTATCAATTACTTCAGTCCTGCCAAACTGTTGAAAAAAAAAAAAAAAAAAAACAGGTTAAAAGCAAGCTTTGCATGGTTACTTATTGCAGTATAGAACTTATTATTAATATATTTCCTTGAAAACATAATAAATATTCAAATGCTTGATAAAGCCTTCAGAAAAGTTTTTAAAGATCAAATCATTCCTCTTCAACACTCAGGGAATTCAGAAAATGAGCCCTGAGTTCATACAAATTTATTAGAAAAGCAGCTTCTGAAAATTTACATAACAATTGTATATTTCCTTCACTTTTTCCCCACTTGAAAGCCAAATCCTTTTCCATTCAAAAGGAGTTATTTCTACCTTTAGTTCATCACAAATATTCTTCTTAACCTAGTGCATAACTAAGCCATTCAATGCATATTCTTATAATTGGAGGGTACAGTTGTAAGAATATGTGTTCATATTCAGTTCATAATCAAATAGTCCTCTATATAGAATAGTTTCTTAGTTATGTTCTAGGAAGAACTTTCTTATAATATATTACACACTTCAGTCATTTTTTTGTTTGTTTGTTTCCTTCCCTTTTAATTTTTAAAGTATCTAGAGAGTCAAAATGAGACCTATGCTTCTTGCATGTTTTTAAGCTACTGTATTATTTTTGCTTAAAAAAAATTAGTTTTTCATCTTAGGGGAAACAGAAACAAATAAACAAAACTCCATATCTAGTACTCTTTCCTTGCAATGTGAAGGAAGGTCATCTGCACTGCTTTCAAAGATGATCAAAAATACAAATCTCATATCTCTTTTTTTGTATTTGACTTTCTTTCTTCCCCTTCTACTGACATGAAATTCTAAAGAGGGAATCTTAACCTTTAGTTCTGAACAATATTATCAGTTCACTTCAGTTCAGTTAAGTGGCTCAGTCATGTCCAAAACTTTGTGATCCCATGGACTGCAGCACACCAGACTTCCCTGTCCATCACCAATTTCCTGAAGCTTGCTCAAACTCATATCCATCCAGTTAGTGATGCCATCCAACCATCTCATCCTCTGTCATCCCCTTCTTCTGCCTTCAGTCTTTTCCAGCATCAGGGTCTTTCCCAATGAGTCATTTATTTGCATCTTGAGAACCACATGAAAATATTATGCATGCTGTCTTATCAGAGAACTAACTTACTAAAGTTCAAAGAAAAACTTTTTATTAAGAAAAAAAAAAAAACTAGAATCTGCCTGCGAATGCAAAAGATGCAGGTTCAGTCCCTGGGCCGGAAATCCCAGGGAGAAGACTGAATACCAGGTTCAATGCCCTGGAGAAGAAAATGGCAACCCACTCCAGTAGACTACTGTTTGGGAAATCCCATGGACAGAAAACCCTGGTAGGCTACAGTCATAGGATCACAAAAGAGTCCAGCACAACTTAGCGACTAAACAATAAGAAAATTATCAATCCATCATAAAGTAAAGGTCATGAGTTTATCACACAAATTGTGATAATAAAACTATGATAGAAAATACTGATGATGAAGATTCATTATGGCTATTACTAACTATCCAAAAAAGAACTAAGTTGCAGAAACTTATGCACTCGGCAATGTTTTATATCTTGGACCAAAATCATAAAGGCAAATCATAACCCAGGTAACTAATTTAACATTTCAAAAATATTAAACATTTATCTGGACAATAATAGTAATTACAGTCACCATTTATTGAGTACTCTACTTTGTTCTTCCCTGGTGGCTCAGACGGTAATCTGCCTGCCAACGTGAGAGATGTAAGAGACATGGGTTCAATCCCTGGTTTGGGAAGATCCCCTGGATACTGGAATGGCAACTGTATTGGTGGTGCTACTCACAGTGCCAACTGTCTTGCTGTTCACACTGTCTGTACTGCTGGCTGAACCCATGGCAGGCAAAGCACAAAGTAAAAGGCTGGAAGAAGACTCGAGGAAAGGTAGGAACTGCAGACACATTTATTCTCTCCTGGCTAGCACAGAAGACAAAGCAGCAGCCAAAGCAGAACCTAACACAACACAGACCTCTCTCCTGGCTGGCACAGAGGCCATAACAGTATTCACTCCTGGCTGATGCAGCAGCTGTAGCAGTAGACACACTATGTTCTCTCTTCTCGTGGCTGACTCAGCAGACACAGCTGTGATGCAGCAGTAATGCCCACTGCTTTTTAGGTGGAGCTCATATATCGGTGTACATATATTACAGCTCAAAGTAGCCTGAGACCAAACAAGTACCTCAGGTTGCATATGTGCAGTGCTACAAATGACCTCAGCTGTTACACAGTATTTATAAAATGTGAGGTGAGTGAGCCTGAACAGCCATCTTGGCTAATTTGCTCTCTCCCTACCGCAACCTCTTGCAGTTTTCTTGCCTGGAATCCCATTGACAGACTATGGTCCATGGGGTCACAAAGAATCAGACACAATTGAGAGACTAACACTTTCACTTTCACTTACTTTGTTCTAAGCACTTGTCACACATTACTTTAAATCTTTATCATAACTCCACAAGGTAGGTATTAGTATTCTTGTTTAAAGATGAGAAAATTGATGTATAGTGTCCCAACCTAATCCACTTTGGTTACAAAATCTACTTTCATTCTTTCTAGGACTCTTCTCTATTTCAGCATAGAATATATTAGGCCCTGGGAAGATTAAAAAATAAGCCTATCCTTGGTCGTTAATTTTAAAGAAATGGGGATAAGGACATGTACCAAATAACCCAGGAGAACCCACGCACCCAACAAAAGCAGTGCAGAGGTCAAGAAGTAAAAATCTGAATCAGACAGAATCAGGGCCCTCCCAGCCTTTGTCCTGCCAGGAGGCAAGATGGTCCTCAGACCAAAGCAAAATGTATCAAAGGAGCAAATGTATAACACTCTCAAAGAGAAACTCAGCCATTACCCATATTCCTCAGCACTCTAATCCTTCTTGTGGATTTTAACACTAACTCTCACTCAGAAGAAAGACGATAGAGTGGAATTCTCATGGTAAGGTTTACTGAGTTGCATGTAAGCCAAGTCCCAACCTAATCCACTTTGGTTACAAAATCTACTTTCATTCTTTCTAGGACTCTTCTCTATTTCAGCATAGAATATATTAGGCCCTGGGAAGATTAAAAAATAAGCCTATCCTTGGTCGTTAATTTTAAAGAAATGGGGATAAGGACATGTACCAAATAACCCAGGAGAACCCACGCACCCAACAAAAGCAGTGCAGAGGTCAAGAAGTAAAAATCTGAATCAGACAGAATCAGGGCCCTCCCAGCCTTTGTCCTGCCAGGAGGCAAGATGGTCCTCAGACCAAAGCAAAATGTATCAAAGGAGCAAATGTATAACACTCTCAAAGAGAAACTCAGCCATTACCCATATTCCTCAGCACTCTAATCCTTCTTGTGGATTTTAACACAAACTCTCACTCAGAAGAAAGACGATAGAGTGGAATTCTCATGGTAAGGTTTACTGAGTTGCATGTAAGCCACCAACCTGGGCCTCAGTTCAGTTCAGTTCAGTCACTCAGTTGTGTCTGACTCTTTCCGACCCATGGACCAAAGCACACCAGGCTACTCTGTCCATCACCAACTCCCAGAGCTTGCTCAAACTCATGTCCATCGAGTTGGCAATGCCATCCAACCATCTCTTCCTCTGTCATCCCCTTCTCCTCCCACCTTCAATCTTTCCCAGCATCAGGGTCTTTTCCAATCAGACAGTTCTCCGCATCAGGCATTCAAAGTATTGGAGCTTCAGTTTCAGCATCAGTCCTACCAATGAATATCCAGGACTGGTTTCCTTTAGGATTGATTGGTTTCATCTGCTTGCAGTCCAAGGGACTCTCGTGTATTCTTCAACACCACAGTTCAAAAGCATTAATTCTTCAGTGCTCAGCTTTCTTTATGGTCCAACTCTCACATCCATACATGACTACTGGAAAAACCATAGCTTGAACTAGATAGACTTTTGTTGCCAAAGTCAAGTCTCTGCTTCTACTTTTTAATATCCTGTCTAAGTTGGTCATAGCTTTTCTTCCACAGAGCAATCATCTTTTAATTTAATGGCTGCAGTCACCTTCTGCAGTGATTTTGGAGCCCAAGAAAATAAAGTCTGTCACTGTTTTCGTTGTTTCCCCATCTATTTGCCATGAAGTGATGGGACAGATGCCATGATCTTAGGTTTTTGAATGTTGAATTTTAAGCCAACTTTTTCACTCTCTTCTTTCACTTTCATCAAGAGGCTCTTCAGTTTCTTTTCACTTTCTGATATAAAGGTGGTATCATCTGCATATCAGAGGTTATTGATATTTCTCCCAGCAATCTTGATTCCAGCTTGTGCTTCATCCAGCCCAGCATTTCAGTTTCCCCATCTATTTGCCATGAAGTGATGGGACAGATGCCATGATCTTAGGTTTTTGAATGTTGAATTTTAAGCCAACTTTTTCACTCTCTTCTTTCACTTTCATCAAGAGGCTCTTCAGTTTCTTTTCACTTTCTGATATAAAGGTGGTATCATCTGCATATCAGAGGTTATTGATATTTCTCCCAGCAATCTTGATTCCAGCTTGTGCTTCATCCAGCCCAGCATTTCACATGATGAAAGTTGTTACATAAGTTAAACTTGTATAAGTTTATGCATATAAGTTAAATTTATATAAGTTTATGCATATAAGTTAAATAAATATGGTGACAATATACAGCCTTGACATACTTCTTTCCGAATTTGGAACCAGTCTGTTGCTCAATGTCTGGTTCTAACTGTTGCTTCTTGACCTGCATACAGATTTCTCAGGAGGCAGGTAAGGTGGTCTGGTATGCCCATCTCTTGAAGAATTTTCCAGTTTGTTGTGATCCACACAGTCAAAGGCTTTGGCATAGTCCATAAAGCAGAAGTAGATATTTTTCTGGGACTCTCTTGCTTTTTTGATGATCCAACAGATGTTGGCAATTTGATCTCTGGTTCTTGTGCCTTTTCTAAATTCAGCTTGAATATCTGGAAGGGCGTCTGAGCCATTAAAACAAGTTTGTCTTAAGGGACAATGGCTTTTCAGCAATATGGGTGGCTGAAGATACTCTGCTATCTCAACAGAAGATTAACATGAAGCCATTAAAATTTTAGCTAAGCATCTATTAAATATGAACATCTAATATACCTCCTCACACATAGCCCTGAAATTGCTTTTAACAATGTCACCAGTGACCTTCATATTGCTAAATTAAGTGGTCACATTTCAGCTTTCGTTATATCAGACTACTCAGCAACATTGAACAGAATTGCCCATTTCCTCCTTTTTGAAGCAGGCTCTTCTGATTCTTTGACACCACATTCCCCCATTTTTCTCTTCTTCTTAGATTCTCAGATACGCAATCTCTCATCAGTACAATTCCAGGCCTTCTTCATCTGTCTATCTTCACTCTTCTATTAGATTATTTACTCTGTTCTTTGGCTTTAAATCCCATCTACATGATGATAAATTCCAAATGTATATCATCAACTCAGATTTGCCTCTAAGTAAAGATGGACAGGTCATAGCATGGAGCTTTGACAAAAGGTGATCCATTGGAGGAGAGAATGGCATACCACTCCAGTATAATAACCATGAGAACCCCATGAACTGTATAAAAAGGCTAAAAGATGAGTCCCCCAGGTTGGAAGGTGTCCAATATGCTGCTGGGAAAGAGCAGAGAACAGCAACTAATAGTTCCAGAAATAATGAAGTGGCAAGGCCAAAGCAGAAATGACCCTCAGTTGGATGTGCTTAGTGATGAAAGTAAAATCCAATGCTGAAAAGAAGAGTTTTCCATAGGAATTTGGAATGTTAGGATCATGAATTAAGGTAAATTGGATGTGGTTAAGCAGGAGATGACAAGAGTAAACAAACATTGACATATTAGGAATCAGTGAACTAAAATAGATGGGAATAGGTTAATTTAACTCAGATGACTATTATATCTACTACTGTGGGCAAGAATCCCTTAGAAGAAATGGAGTAGCCCTCATAATAAAAAACAGTCTGAAATGCAGTACTTGTGTGCAACTTTAAATATGACAGAATGATCTCAGTTCATTTCCAGAGCAACCCATTCAGCATCACAGTAATGCAACTCTATGCTCCAAACATGGATGTAGAAGAAGCTGAAGTTGATAAGTTCTATGAAGACCTAGAAGATCTCCTAGAACTAATAGCAAAAAAACATGTCTTATTCATCATAGGGGACTGGAAGGCAAAAGTAGGAAGTCAAGAGATTCCTGGAGTAACAGGCAAGTTCAGCCTGAAAGTACAAAATGAAGCAGGGCAAAAGCTAACAGAATTCTGCCATGAGAACATGCTGGTCATAGCAGACATCCTTTCTCAACAGTACAAGAGATGACTTTACACATGGATTTCACCATATGGTCATACCGAAATCAGATTGATTACATTCTTTGTAGACAAAGATGGAGAAGCTGTATACAGTCAGCAGAAACAAGACCAGGAGCTGACTGTGAGTCAGATCATCATCACAGCAAAAATCAGGCTTAAACTAAAGAAAGCAGGGAAAACCACTAGGCCAGTCAGATATGACTGGCATGAAATCCCCCATAAATATACAGTGGAGATGACAAATAGAATCAAGCTATTAGATCTAGTAAACAGAGTGCCTGAAGAACTAAGGACAGAGGTCCATCATACTGTAGAGGAGGCAGCGAACACCAAACCAAAGAAAAAGAAATGCAAGAAGACAAAGTGGTTGTCTGACAAAGAAGGCAAACTAGTTGTTTTTACAAAGAGTGGAGGAAAGAAGATAAGCAAAAAGCAAGGGAGAAGGGAAAGGTACACTCACTAAATGCAGAGTTCCACAGAATAGCAAGGAGAGACAATGCCTTCTTCAATGAACTATGCAAAGAAACAGTGAAAAACTAAAGAAAGGGTTCGGTTCAGTTCATTTCAGTTCAGTCGCTCAGTTGTGTCCGACTCTTTGCGACCCCATGAATCGCAGCACGCCAGGCCTCCCTGTCCATCACCATCTGCCGGAGTTCACTCAGACTCATGCCCATTGAGTCCGTGATGCCAACCAGCCATCTCATCCTCTGTCGTCCCCTTCTCCTCTTGCCCCCAATCTCTCCCAGCATCAGAGTCTTTTCCAATGAGTCAACTCTTTGCATGAGGCGGCCAAAGTACTGGAGTTTCAGCTTTAGCATCATTCCTTCCAAAGAAATCCCAGGGTTGATCTCCTTCAGAATGGACTGGTTGGATCTCCTTGCAGTCCAAGGGACTCTCAAGAGTCTTCTCCAACACCACAGTTCAAAAGCATCGATTCTTCGGCGCTCAGCTTTCTTCACAGTCCAACTCTCACATCCATACATGACCACAGGAAAAACCATAGCCTTGACTAGGCGGACCTTAGTCGGCAAAGTAATGTCTCTGCTTTTGAATATACTATCCAGGTTGGTCATAACTTTTCTTCCAAGGAGTAAGCGTCTTTTAATTTCATGGCTGCAGTCACCATCTGCAGTGATTTTGGAGCCCAAAAAAAATAAAGTCTGACACTGTTTCCACTGTTTCCCCATCTATTTCCCATGAAGTGATGGGACCGGATGCCATGATCTTCATTTTCTGAATGTTGAGCTTTAAGCCAACTTTTTCGCTCTCCTCCTTCACTTTCATCAAGAGGCTTTTTAGCTCCTCCTCACTTTCTGCCATAAGGGTGGTGTCATCAGCATAGTACAATTGCAGGATATAAAATAAACACACAGAAATCCCTTGCATTCCTATACACTAACAATGAGAAAACAGAAAGAGAAACTGAGGAAACAATTCCATTCACCATTAGTGAATTCCATTCACCATAGTGGGCCTTAGGAAGCATTACTATGAACAAAGCTAGTGGGGGTGATGGAATTCCAGCTGAGCTATTTCAAATCCTAAAAGATGATGATGTGAAAGTGCTCCACTCAGTATGCCAGCAAATTTGGAAAACTCAGCAGTGGCCACAGGATTGGAAAAGGTCAGTTTTCATTCCAATCCCAAAGAAAGGCAATGCCCAAGAATGTTCAAACTACCACACAATTGCACTCACCTCACACGCTAGCAAAGTAATGCTCAAAATTCCCCAACCCAGACTTCAACAGTATGTGAACCATGAACTTCCAAATGTTCCAGCTGGATTTAGAAAAGGCATAAGAACCAGAGATTAAATTGCAAACATCCATTGGATCATGGAAAAGCAAGAGAGTTCCAGAAAAACATCTATTTCTGCTTTATTGACTACCCCAAAGCCTTAGACTGTATAGATCACAACAAATTCTTCAAGAAATGGGAATACCAGACCACCTGACCTGCCTCTTGAAAAACCTGTATGCAGGTCAGGAAGCAACAGTGAGAACTGGACATGAACAACAGACTGGTTCCAAATAGGAAAAGGAGTACGTCAAGGCTGTATATTGTCACCCTGCTTATGCAGAGTACATCATGTGAAATGCTGGGCTGGATGAAGCACAAGCTGGAACCAAGACTGCCAGAAGAAATGTCAATAACCTCAGATACAAAGATGACTCCATCTTATGGCAGAAAGTGAAGAACTAAAGAGCCTCTTTATGAAAATGAAAGAGGAGAGTGAAAAAGCTGGCTTAAAACTCATCATTCAGAAAACTAAGATCATGGCATCCAGTCTCATCACTCCATGACAAATAGATGGGGAAACAATGAAAACAGTGACAGACTATTTTCTTGGGCTCCAAAATCATTGAAGATGGTGACTGCAGCCATGAAATTAAAAGACGCTTGCTCCTTGGGAGAAAAGCTATGACCAAACTGAACAGCATATTAAAAAGCAGAGACATTACTTTGCCAACAAAGGTCTGTCTAGTCAAAGCTATGATTTTTCCAGTAGTCATGTATGGATGTGAGAGTTGGACTAAAATGAAAGTTGAGTGTCGAAGAATTGATGCTTTTGAACTGTGATGTTGGAGAAGACTCTTGAGAGTACCATGGACTGCAAGGAGATGTGACCAATCCATTCTAAAGGAAACTGGTTCTGAATATTCATTGGAAGGACTGATACTAAAGCTGAAATTCCAATACTTTGGCCACCTGATCCAAAGAACTGACTCACTGGAAAAGACCCTGATGCTGGGAAAAATTGAAGGTGGGAGGAGAAGGAGACAAGAGAGGCTGAGATGGCTGGATGGCATCACCGACTCGATGGACATGAGTTTGAGTAAACTCCAGGAGTTGGCGATGGACAGGGAAGCTTGGTGTGCTGCAGTCCATGGGGTCACAAAGAGTCAGACATGACTGAACAACTGAACTGAGCTGACATATCACACACACACACATATACATGTATATAAAAACTGAATCACTTTGGTGTACACCTGAAACTAACACAATATTGTAAATCAACCATAGTTCACTAACACAAAAAATGGTTAAAATGGCAAATTTTATGTTAATATATTTTACCACAATAAAAAACATTTTTACAAACTCTTTTCTAAAGACAAGGAGAAATTGCCATGGCAGAAACAAAAGATGAGACTGGGTCAAAAAGGAAAGGTGTATGCATCCTACACAGGGATGCAAAGAAACCTAAGAAGGAAGACAGTAAGGAGGGAAGTGGTAAGCAGAGTCCCCAGCCCCACCCCGAGCATGAGCACGAAGTAGTCCCCATCACCCGGCTGGGATTCAAGTTTGGCCATCTCACCAGAAAACTGTGCACAGCAGGACGCTGTTAACTTGTCACATATAACTCTGTACCTGGCACCGCTGAAGGCACTAGCAATAAAACTGTGAATAAGACACCAACACCCCTGGCCTCATGGAGCTCACAGTTCAGTAGGTTAGTCATAGCATAACCAGATGGACAGAAGGCAGACCTCTGAAAAAGCAAAGAGCTTAAAAGTTAAAAAGGAATCCATAAACATTTAAAAAACTAGAGAAGCATGAAAGAAGCATTTTCAGATGCGTATGTTAATTTTGAGAATTTAAGAAAGAAAGCGGGGAAGGCAATGGCACCCCACCCCAGTACTCTTGCCTGGAAAATCCAATGGACGGAGTAGCCTGGTGGGCTGCAGTCCATGGGGTCGCTAACAGTCGGACAGACTGAGCGACTTCACTTTCACTTTTCTCTTTCATGCATTGGAGAAGGAAATGGCAACCCACTCCAGTATTCTTGCCTGGAGTATCCCAGGGATGGGGGAGCCTGATGGGCTGCCGTCTATGGGGTCCACACAGAGTCGGACACGACTGAAGTGACTTAGCAGCAGCAGCAGCAAGAAAGAAAGGAGCTTTTGCAACATCTATTTGAGTTTTTCTGGCCATAGAAGGCCTTGACTGAGGAAAAGGCAGAAGACAGGCACTGTGGGCGCAGGCAGCCCTGGCCCCCATCCGCTCCCCTACCCCGATTTAAGTCTGTATCTAGAGCATTTTCCTCCTACCTGAAGCCACCTTAGGTTGGTTGCCAACAATTCCAACAGTCCTCCCGTTCATTCTTGCAAAACCGACAATGATGTTCTTGGCATAATTGGGCATGATCTCAAAAAATTCTCGCTCATCAACAACCTGCAGGGATAAATTCACTCCTGAGCTCAAAATGATAAACAAGATATAACCACATTACAGAAAGTCAGATATTTGCAGATTTACAGGCAGGACAGCTGCTCCCAGGACAGGTTCTCCCTGTGAACAGGACAATGGGCAAAGGTGGTACCTCCTCCTTGTGCACGGCTGGGGGAAGATAAATCAGTGAGTGCACCCTTCTTTTTAAAGGTTCTATTTAACTTGGCATATTTAATACATTTTTTAACCTTATTTTGAAATAATTTCAAACTTACATCAAAATTTCCAGAATAGTATAAAAAATTTAAATATTCTTCACCCAGATTCCCCGTTATTAACGTTTTACCATATAAGCTTTATCATTCCCTCTCCCTATCTAACTACCTTACTCTTCTCTTAGTCTCTCAAGTATATAAGTGTGTATATGTATTTACTACTATGTATGTATATACAAGCAATCTTTTTTTCTGAATTTTGAGAATTACAGACATGCTGCTTCTTTACCTCTAAGTACCCAAGTGTCTATCTCCTAAAAATAGGACAGTCTTCTATGTAACTTCAATGACATTGTCAAAATAAGGATGTTAATATTAACAGATATCATCTATTATAAAATCTTATTCACATTTTGTCTGTGATTCCAATAACACCTCTTACAGCAACATAAGTCTAGTCACCTGGTACTTTTACTGGTAATGTCTCTTTGAAATGAAGAAGAAGTGAAGTCGGTCAGTCGTGTCTTTGCTATTAAGCGAGGCTAATGTCTCTTTAGCCTCCCTTAAATTTTTCCCCTCCATCTTTGTCTTTCATGTTCATAACATCTTTGAAGACTACAGGTCAGTTATTTGGTTATTTGGGTTTCATGTTTGTTCATGTTTAATTTCAGCCTAAGCATTTTTGGCAGAATATCACAGAAGTGACCCTCTCAAGTGCATCACATCAAAAGGCACGCACAATCAATTTGCCCATTAATAGCGGTGAGATATGCCAGGTTCCTCTCCTGTAAAGTCACTATTTTTCCACTTGTAATTAGTATTTTGTGGGAAAGTATTTTGAACTTATGTAAAAGTCCTATTCTACATCAAGTTTTTACTCGGGAGGTTTACTTAGCATTCATGGATGAGTGCTACTCATCCGACTCTATGCAACCCTATGGACTGTAGCCCACCAGGCTCTTCTGCCCATAGGATTTCTCAGGTGAGACTGCTGGAGTGGGTTACCATTCCCTTCTCCAGGGGCTCTTCCCAACTCAGGGATTAAACCCGTATCTCCAGCACTGGCAACCACATTCTTTACCTCTGAGCCACCAGAGAACCCAAATTACTGCTACAATAACTGTCAAATGATTTCTCTAACTCCATTTTCCTTCTCCACTTATTACTTGGCATTTTACTGTTAGAAATGTCTTCGCCGTTCCCATTTACCAATGGAAAATCCACAGTGTGAATTTACAGATTTATATTTTATTGTGTGGATTACAATCTTTACCAACATTACTTTATGTTCAAATGTTCCCATATTTGACAGTGAGAGCTCATTCAAGATAGATCCTAGGCCCTTTTGATGTTTCTCCTTTGTACTTTGAGCACTACCTTACATTCTGGAATTACCTTACTTTCAGGTTCATCTCATATTTTTTTTCCTGCCCCAAACGTATAAACAACCATTTTTTCAAGAAGCCCAGGTCCCTGGGGCAGAGAGGTGGAGTAAATAATTACTTCCAAGAAGCTATCCCAGAGCTAAGAGATAGGAAGTCCACAGACACACACATATACACATTTCTGTAATATGAAAGTCAGGAGTTCCACTGATAACTTCATTCTAGTTCAATTACAGGGTTCATTCTAGTACCTCCCTTTCCATACCTCTTTCTCCTACAGTGGAATCTAACTCCATTAACCTCAAATCATTTATTCAATCTGAAAATAAAAATGAAATAGCTTCAGAATTCATATGACTGCCAGATACACACACACAGAAAATATAACTTCAATTCAGTATTTCCTTATTACTGTCATTACACTAAAGGTATAGAGTCAAAATACTGTGTTCAAGTCATTCACTTGAAACACAGTCATGTTCTTTTGTTTTTATTTCGAAGGTTAACTACCCAGTATTTATTTTTTAATACATAAACATTAACATAGTTTAATAATGTCATTCCCAATCTCTTCCACTCACCATGTTATGAATGTCATCATTTTCTGATTTATGATTTGTGTGTATATTGCAAAAATGAGTAGATACATTTAAAACATTTTGATTCCCCTTCCACCTTAGACAGAGAAATACTCTCTCTTGCACTCTGGGTTTCTTCAATTAATATCTCCTGGGAATCACTCCATATGAGTTCAGAGGGTTCTGCTGCTGCTGCTAAGTCACTTCAGTCGTGCCCAACTCTGTGCGACCCTATAGACAGCAGCCCACAAGGCTCCCCCGTCCCTGGAATTCTCCAGGCAAGAACACTGGAGTGGGTTGCCACTTCCTTCTCCAATGCATGAAAGTGAAAAGTGAAAGTGAAGTCGCTCAGTCGTGTCCGACTCTGCGACTCCATGGACTGCAGGCTCCTCCATCCATGGGATTTTCCAGGCAAGAGTACTGGAGTGGCATGCCATTGCCTTCTCCAGCTCTACCTCACTCTTTCACTCCTGCATAGCACTGCATTGTGTGGATGTACCATAGTTTATTCAATCAATCTCCTATGTGTTGTTTACATTATTATGAAACTGACAATCAAGTTGCTTAGAATATTTTGTAATCATAAATAATGATGTAACAATAGTAACCTTGTTCATCTATAATTTTGTATGGTGGGAAGTGTATCTTCAAGGTAAATCCCTAGAGGTGGGACTGCTAGGGCAAAACCTCAGATATTACCATAACCCTTACCAGCACTATATCAGAGTGTCTACTCCCCACAGACTTACCGCAGAAAGTATTTCCAAGTTTTTAGTTTTTGGCCAATCTGACAAAGAAGAAACAATTCAGTATAATTTTAAGTTGCATTTCTAGCATTATGAGTAAACTTGAACATCTTTCTAAGATGTTTAAGGTCCATTTCATATCTTCTGTGTCTGTGTGTATGAGCTATCTATTCATGATCTTTTCCTGCTTTTTATCAATTTTAGTCTTTGTTCTCTTAATTTTTTTAAAAGTTCTTTACACTTTAGAGTTATCAGTCCTTTATTTGTGATGTATGTCACAAGTATTTTCTCCCAGGTTGTTGTCTTTTTTTTTCTTCTTTTGTGCCACACCTCGGGGCATGTGGGATCTCAGTTTCCTGACCAAGGATTGAACTCCAGCCCTCTGCAGTGGAAGCAGAGTTCTAATCAATGGACCACTAAGGAATTCCTGATTGTCTTTTTAATATTCATGTTTTTATTTGGCTGCACTGGCTCTTAGCTGCAGCACGCAGGATCTCTGATCTTTGCTGTGGCATGCAGGATCTTTCAGCATGCAAACTCCTCAGTTCCTGCCTGTGGGATCTAGTTCACTGACCAGGGATTGAACTCTGGTCCTCTGTATTGGGAGTGTGGAGTCTTTGCCACTGGATCACCAGAGAAGTCCCATTCCTGGATGTCTTTTAACTGTATAAACTTTTTACTATGTGGAGTAGAATTTTTAAATGTTTACACCGTCAAATTTATCAATTTTTTAACTTAAACTGCATTTTAAATCAGTTCAAAATCCTTTATCTTCTCCTAGAGAAAGTGATCCATGATTTCTTTTAGTACTAATTCACTTATTATATTTACTCCCTGATCTATTTGTAGTTTATTTTTGTATATGGTATGAACTAAAAATATAATTTCATATTTTCTTAACCAGCCATCTGGGCTTGCCTTGTGGTTCAGCGGAAACGAATCCACCTGCCAATGCAGAGACACAAGTTTGATACCTCGGTCAGGAAGAATTCCTGGAGAAGGAAATGGCAACATCCTCCAGTATTCTTGCCTGGGAAATTCTATGAACAGAGGAGCTTGGTGGGCTACAGTACATCAGGGTTGCAAAGAGTAGAATACACCTTAGAGACTGAGCATGCAACCAGCTATCCAGTCACCTAGCACCATTATTTTGGGGGGAGGGCCATTTTCTTTTTCTGAAGGCCCTCAGCAGGCCCTCAGCAGTGAGAAAGTGGAGTCCTAATCACTGAATCACTATCAAATTCTTTAGCACCGTTAAAAAGCTAATCTTGCCCTGAGAATTTGACGTAACAGCTTTATCATATATGCCTGAACTCTATATGTACTTGAATCAACTTCTAGTTTTTCTCTCCTATTCCATTATTTATGTGTCAAGACTACACTGTTTTAACTATAGCATGCTTTAATACGACTTCCCTGGTGGCTCAGATGGTAAAGCATCTGGCCACAATGCAGGAGACCCGGGTTCAGTCCCTGGGCGAGGAAGATCCCCTGGAGAAGGAAATGGCAACCCATTCCAGTATTCTTGCCTGGAAAATCCCATGGACGGAAGAGCCTGGTAGGCTACAGTCCATGGGGTCGCAAAAAGTCAGACACGACTGATCAACTTTCTTTACTAAAGGATATGGCCATAGTTTCTCTTTTGACATTTTTATATTAACTCAATATCCAGGAACAAGGGATGTCTGCATTTGTTTAAGCCTATATTCATGTTTTTCAGTAGTTTTAAAATTTGCCTTATAAGTTTATTACTAAATATTTTATCTTTGTTGTTGTTCAGTTGCTAAGTCGTGTCCGACTCTTTGCGACTTCATGAACTGCAGCCTCCAGGCCCACCTGTCCTTCACTATCTCCCAGAGTTTGCTCAGACTCATGCCCATTGAGTCGGTGATGCCATCCAACCATCTCATCCTCTGCGGCTCCCTTCTCCTCCTGCCCTCAATCTTTTCCAGCACCAGGGTCTTTTCCAGTGAGTCTGCTCTTTGCATCAAGTAGCCAAAGTACTAGAGCTTCAGCTTCACTATCAGTCCTTCCAGTGAATATTCAGGGTTGATTTCCTTTAGCATTGACTGGCTTGATCTCCCTGCTGTCTAAGGGACTCTCGAGTCTTCTGCAAAACCACAATTCGAAAGCATTGATTCTTCGGTGCTCAGCTTTCTTTAGGTCCAACTCTCATATCCGTACATGAATACTGGAAAAACCATAACTTAGACTAGACGGGCCTTTGCTGGCAAAGCAATGTCTCTGCTTTTTAATACACTGCCTAGGTTTGTCATTGCTTTTCTTCCAAGAAGCGAGCGTCTTTTAATTTCATAGCTGTAGTCACTGTCCACATTGATTTTGGAGCCCAAGAAAATAAAGTCTGCAACTGTTTCCACTTTTTCACCATCTATTTGCCATGAAGTGATAGGACCAGATTCCATGACCTTAGGTTTTTAAATGTTGAGTTTTAAGCCAGTTTTTTCACTCTCCTCTTTCACATTCAANAGAGTACTGGAGTGGCATGCCATTGCCTTCTCCAGCTCTACCTCACTCTTTCACTCCTGCATAGCACTGCATTGTGTGGATGTACCATAGTTTATTCAATCAATCTCCTATGTGTTGTTTACATTATTATGAAACTGACAATCAAGTTGCTTAGAATATTTTGTAATCATAAATAATGATGTAACAATAGTAACCTTGTTCATCTATAATTTTGTATGGTGGGAAGTGTATCTTCAAGGTAAATCCCTAGAGGTGGGACTGCTAGGGCAAAACCTCAGATATTACCATAACCCTTACCAGCACTATATCAGAGTGTCTACTCCCCACAGACTTACCGCAGAAAGTATTTCCAAGTTTTTAGTTTTTGGCCAATCTGACAAAGAAGAAACAATTCAGTATAATTTTAAGTTGCATTTCTAGCATTATGAGTAAACTTGAACATCTTTCTAAGATGTTTAAGGTCCATTTCATATCTTCTGTGTCTGTGTGTATGAGCTATCTATTCATGATCTTTTCCTGCTTTTTATCAATTTTAGTCTTTGTTCTCTTAATTTTTTTAAAAGTTCTTTACACTTTAGAGTTATCAGTCCTTTATTTGTGATGTATGTCACAAGTATTTTCTCCCAGGTTGTTGTCTTTTTTTTTCTTCTTTTGTGCCACACCTCGGGGCATGTGGGATCTCAGTTTCCTGACCAAGGATTGAACTCCAGCCCTCTGCAGTGGAAGCAGAGTTCTAATCAATGGACCACTAAGGAATTCCTGATTGTCTTTTTAATATTCATGTTTTTATTTGGCTGCACTGGCTCTTAGCTGCAGCACGCAGGATCTCTGATCTTTGCTGTGGCATGCAGGATCTTTCAGCATGCAAACTCCTCAGTTCCTGCCTGTGGGATCTAGTTCACTGACCAGGGATTGAACTCTGGTCCTCTGTATTGGGAGTGTGGAGTCTTTGCCACTGGATCACCAGAGAAGTCCCATTCCTGGATGTCTTTTAACTGTATAAACTTTTTACTATGTGGAGTAGAATTTTTAAATGTTTACACCGTCAAATTTATCAATTTTTTAACTTAAACTGCATTTTAAATCAGTTCAAAATCCTTTATCTTCTCCTAGAGAAAGTGATCCATGATTTCTTTTAGTACTAATTCACTTATTATATTTACTCCCTGATCTATTTGTAGTTTATTTTTGTATATGGTATGAACTAAAAATATAATTTCATATTTTCTTAACCAGCCATCTGGGCTTGCCTTGTGGTTCAGCGGAAACGAATCCACCTGCCAATGCAGAGACACAAGTTTGATACCTCGGTCAGGAAGAATTCCTGGAGAAGGAAATGGCAACATCCTCCAGTATTCTTGCCTGGGAAATTCTATGAACAGAGGAGCTTGGTGGGCTACAGTACATCAGGGTTGCAAAGAGTAGAATACACCTTAGAGACTGAGCATGCAACCAGCTATCCAGTCACCTAGCACCATTATTTTGGGGGGAGGGCCATTTTCTTTTTCTGAAGGCCCTCAGCAGGCCCTCAGCAGTGAGAAAGTGGAGTCCTAATCACTGAATCACTATCAAATTCTTTAGCACCGTTAAAAAGCTAATCTTGCCCTGAGAATTTGACGTAACAGCTTTATCATATATGCCTGAACTCTATATGTACTTGAATCAACTTCTAGTTTTTCTCTCCTATTCCATTATTTATGTGTCAAGACTACACTGTTTTAACTATAGCATGCTTTAATACGACTTCCCTGGTGGCTCAGATGGTAAAGCATCTGGCCACAATGCAGGAGACCCGGGTTCAGTCCCTGGGCGAGGAAGATCCCCTGGAGAAGGAAATGGCAACCCATTCCAGTATTCTTGCCTGGAAAATCCCATGGACGGAAGAGCCTGGTAGGCTACAGTCCATGGGGTCGCAAAAAGTCAGACACGACTGATCAACTTTCTTTACTAAAGGATATGGCCATAGTTTCTCTTTTGACATTTTTATATTAACTCAATATCCAGGAACAAGGGATGTCTGCATTTGTTTAAGCCTATATTCATGTTTTTCAGTAGTTTTAAAATTTGCCTTATAAGTTTATTACTAAATATTTTATCTTTGTTGTTGTTCAGTTGCTAAGTCGTGTCCGACTCTTTGCGACTTCATGAACTGCAGCCTCCAGGCCCACCTGTCCTTCACTATCTCCCAGAGTTTGCTCAGACTCATGCCCATTGAGTCGGTGATGCCATCCAACCATCTCATCCTCTGCGGCTCCCTTCTCCTCCTGCCCTCAATCTTTTCCAGCACCAGGGTCTTTTCCAGTGAGTCTGCTCTTTGCATCAAGTAGCCAAAGTACTAGAGCTTCAGCTTCACTATCAGTCCTTCCAGTGAATATTCAGGGTTGATTTCCTTTAGCATTGACTGGCTTGATCTCCCTGCTGTCTAAGGGACTCTCGAGTCTTCTGCAAAACCACAATTCGAAAGCATTGATTCTTCGGTGCTCAGCTTTCTTTAGGTCCAACTCTCATATCCGTACATGAATACTGGAAAAACCATAACTTAGACTAGACGGGCCTTTGCTGGCAAAGCAATGTCTCTGCTTTTTAATACACTGCCTAGGTTTGTCATTGCTTTTCTTCCAAGAAGCGAGCGTCTTTTAATTTCATAGCTGTAGTCACTGTCCACATTGATTTTGGAGCCCAAGAAAATAAAGTCTGCAACTGTTTCCACTTTTTCACCATCTATTTGCCATGAAGTGATAGGACCAGATTCCATGACCTTAGGTTTTTAAATGTTGAGTTTTAAGCCAGTTTTTTCACTCTCCTCTTTCACATTCAACAAGAGGCTCTTTAATTCCTCTTCTCTTTCTGCCATTAAACTGGTATCATCTACATATCTAGATTGTTGNCATGAAGTGATAGGACCAGATTCCATGACCTTAGGTTTTTAAATGTTGAGTTTTAAGCCAGTTTTTTCACTCTCCTCTTTCACATTCAACAAGAGGCTCTTTAATTCCTCTTCTCTTTCTGCCATTAAACTGGTATCATCTACATATCTAGATTGTTATTTTTCTCAGCAATCTTGATTCCAGCTTGTGATTCATCCAGCCCAGCATTTCGCATGATGTACTATGAATAAAAGTTAAATAAGCAGGGTCACAATATATAGCCTTGACCTACACCTTTTCCAGTTTTGAAAAGGAGTCCATTGTTCCATGTCCAGTTCTATCTTTACTGCTATGTAAAAGGAGTTTTTACACTACCATATACGATTGGTTATTGTTTGTGTATATGAACACTATTCCTAGGTTAATTTTATATCCTGTTCCCTATTTATTCTATTTATCACATATTCTCTAGCATCTTTAGCATATTATCTCCTCTACAAGCATAGGTTAAACATTCCAAAGCTTTTGGCCTCTAGTTGACTTTCTTGCCGAACTGCATTGGCTGATACCTCCAGTACAGTGTTACTTAATAATGAAGATGGACAGCATCCCAAATCTTAGTGTAAGTATTTCCATATCAAGTAAGATGCTTGGTTTTGAAAAAGTGTATATTAAAGTCTATCATGTTAAATATTCATCAGTTCCTAGTCCTGTGTGTGTGTCGGGGAAGGCAATGGCACCCCACCCCAGTACTCTTGCCTGGAAAATCCAATGGACGGAGTAGCCTGGTGGGCTGCAGTCCATGGGGTAGTTAACAGTCGGAGAGACTGAGCGACTTCACTTTCACTTTTCTCTTTCATGCATTGGAGAAGGAAATGGCAACCCACTCCAGTATTCTTGCCTGGAGAATCCCAGGGACGGGGGAGCCTGCTGGGCTGCCATCTATGGGGTCACACAGAGTCGGACACGACTGAAGTGACTTAGCAGCAGCAGCAGTCCTGTGTGTGTATTAGGTGTTGAATTTTCTTAAAAGCTTTTCTCAGCATCTATGAAAACAACTACATGATCTTTCTTCCATCTTTTAACAGAGGACAGCATTGATTTTCTATATAACTAACCTTGCATTCCAATAAATCCTACTTCCTTAGGGTATATATTAACAGTGTTGGAATCTGTTAACATTTATTTGGTATTCTTGCCAAGTGATGGTAAGTGATGTCAATCTGAAATGTTTTTCTACTCTACATCAGGTTCAAGTATCAATGCCATACTTGCTTCATGAAAAGAATTTGTAAAGGCTGTGTGTGTGTGTGTGTGTGTGTGTGTGTGTGTGTGTCTTTAATGTCTAGTCTCTGAAACAATTTATATAGCATTGTCACTCTTTGGTCTTTGAAAGTTTCACAGAATTCCCACATGAAACTATCTAGGCCTGCTGCTATTTTTGTGAAACAACTACTGTGTAATTGGGTCTACTGAGGCTTTCTACATCTAAAGAGGGTCAGTTTTTGGTAAATTGAATTTTCCAAATAAAATGTCCAGTTCATCTCACCTCTTGTGATTTTGAAATTTCTTATATTTCCTTTGCACTTTTTTTTTTCTTTTTCTAAAAGTAACTTATTTAATTAGAGACTAATTACTTTACCATATTGTCGTGGTTTCTGCCATACATTGACATGAATCAGCCATGAGTGTACATGTGTCCCCCCATCCTGAAGCCCTCTCCCACCTCCCTCACCATCCCACCCCTCAGGGTCATCCCAGTGCACCAGCCCTGAGCGCCCTGTCTCATGCATCGAACCTGGACTGGCGATCTGTTTCACATATGGTAATATAAATGTTTCAGTGCTATTCTCTCAAATCATCCCACCCTTGCCTTTGCCCAATAGAGTCCAAAAGACTGTTCTTTACATCTGTGTCTCTTTTGCTGTCTCGCATATAGGGTTATTGTTACCATCTTTCTAAATTCCACATATATACATTAATATACTGTATTGGCATTTTTCTTTCTGGCTTACTTCACTCTGTGTAATTGGCTCCAGTTTCATCCACCTCATTAGAACTGATTTAAATGCATTCTTTTTAATAGCTGAGTAATGGAAGAAAAGTTATGACCAACCTAGATAGTATATTCAAAAGCAGAGACATT
>SJYX01000464.1:83334-105687 GCA_006410675.1 Oreotragus oreotragus
CATGGGTGTACATGCATTCCCAAACATGAACCCCCCCTCCCACCTCCCTCCCCATAACATCTCTCTGGGTCATCCCTGTGCACCTGTCTCTTATACACATCTAGATGTGTATAAGAGACTGCTTTTGAACTGTGGTGTTGGAGAAGACTCTTGAGAGTCCCTTGGACTGCAAGGACATCCAACCAGTCCATTCTGAAGGAGATCAGCCCTGGGATTTCTTTGGAAGGAATGATGCGAAAGCTGAAACTCCAGTACTTTGGCCACCTCATGCGAAGAGTTGACTCATTGGAAAAGACTCTGACGCTGGGAGGGATTGGGGGCAGGAGGAGAAGGGGACGACCGAGAATGAGATGGCTGGATGGCATCACTGACTCGATAGACAAAAGTCTAAGTGAACTCCGGGAGCTGGTGATGGACAGGGAGGCCTGGCGTGCTGAGATTCATGGGGTCACAAAGAGTCGGACACGACTGAGCGACTGAACTGAATGTTCCACTGTGTATATGTACCATAGCTTTCTTATCCATTCGTCTGCCGGTGGACATTTAGGTTGCTTCCATGTCCTGGCTATTATAAACAGTGCTGCAATGAACATTGGGGTACACGTCTCTTTTAATTCTGGTTTCCTCAGCGTGTGTGCCCAGCAGTGGGATTGCTGGGTCGTATGGCAGTTCTGTTTCCAGTTTTTTAAGGAATCACCACACTGTTCTCCATAGTGGCTGTACCAGTTTGCATTCCCACCAACTGTGTAAGAGGGTTCCCTTTTCTCTGCAACCTCTCCAGCATTTACTGTTTGTAGACTTTATGATAGCAGCCATTCTGACCAGCATGAGATGGTACCTCATTGTGGTTTTGATCTGCATTTCTCTGATAATGAGAGATGCTGAGCATCTTTTCATGTGTTAGCCATCTGTACGTCTTCTCTGGAGAAATGTCTGTTTAGTTCTTTGGTCCATTTTTTGATTGGGTCCTTTATTTGGAATTGAGCTGCATGAGCAGCTTGTATATTTTCGAGATTATTTGTCAGTTGTTTCGTTTGCTATTATTTTCTCCCATTGTGAAGGCTGTCTTTTCACCTTGCTTATAGCTTCCTTTGTTGTGTAAAAGCTTTTAAGCTTAATTAGATCCCATTTGTTTATTTTTGCTTTTATTTCCATTACTCTAGGAGGTGGGTCATAGAGGATCCTGCTATGATTTACGTCAGAGAGTGTTTTGCCTATGTTTTCCTCTAGGAGTTTTATAGTATCTGGTCTTACATTTAGATCTTTAATCCATTTTAAGTTTATTTTTGTGTATGGTGTTAGAAAATGTTCTAGTTTCATTCTTTTACAAGTGGTTGACCAGTTTTCCCAGAACCACTTGTTAAAGGAGTGTCTTTTCTCCATTGTATATTATTGCCTCCTTTGTCAAAGATAAGATGTCCATAGGTGCAAGGATTTATCCCTGGGCTTTCTATTTTGTTTCATTGATCTATATTTCTACCTTTGTACTTTTTACTTGTCTTTTTAACTTGTCCAGTAGTTATTCTATTCCATTAGCTACAGTTGTTTTTCTATATCCAAAATCATAAAATTTCTGCTTTATTATTACAGTCTTATAATTCTTTAGAATATTTTATTTTTCCCCAACTTTCTGAGTACAGAATTTAGTTTCTTTTCCTTCTTTCATTTTTTACTAAGCATTGAAGGCTATAAATTTTCTTCCTCTCACAGAGAGTATTCTGTAGATATTGATATGAATATGAAGTGTTTTTATTATCTTGATTCTCTTATAATTCTGTCATGTGTGCAAGTTAAGTTGCTTCAGTCATGTCCAACTCTTTGAGACCATGTGGACTATAGCCCACCAGGCTCCTCTGTCCATGGGGTTCTCCAGGCAAGAACACTGGAGTGGGTTGCCATGCCCTCCTCCAAGGGATCTTTCTGATCCAGGGCTCAAACCCACATCTTTTACATCTACCTGAACTTGCAGGCGGGTTCTTTATCGCTAGCACCACCTTATAATTCTGTCATTCTGGCTAATATTTTCTCCTTTTATGCAAGAATTGTTTAACAGAAAATTTATTTCCTAATGAGTATATTTATTGTTGTAGCTATAAATTTCTAGTTTTGATCAGTGTTATATATAATATTTTTACTTTATGGGCTGCTAGGATGCTTTCTTTCTGACCAAATATGTGATCAACTCTTGTAAATGTTCCACGTACACTTGAGAATAAGATTCATTGCCTTTTGCTGCTGCTGCTGCTAAGTTGCTTTAGTCGTGTCCAACTCTGTGTGACCCCATAGATGGCAGCCCACCAGGCTCCCCCGTCCCTGGGATTCTCCAGGCAAGAACACTGGAGTGGGTTGCCATTTCCTTCTTCAATGCATGAAAGTGAAAAGTGAAAGTGAAGTCGCTCAGTTGTGTCCAACTCTTAGCAACCCCATGGACTGTAGCCTACCAGGCTCTGCCCATGGGATTTTCCAGGCAAGAGTACTGGAGTGGGTTGCCATTGCCTTCTCCTCACTGCCTTTTACCAGGCTGTAAAGTCTGAAATACATTCATAATATCTATCTATGATGTTACTGAGATCTTCCATATATTAATTTTTTGTTCATTTCATGTACATTGTACTAATTATGGTGTGTTTAGTTGTTTCTACCTATGTCTACTTGAATATCCTACAGCTTTTCTTTTTCAAAGATGGCAGTTGTATCATTGAGGACATAGATCTTCTATTATTACTGTGGATTATGGCTTTTAACATTTGAAAATGTCTTTCCTTGTCACAGCAAATATTTTAATTTTATATCATCCAATATTAGGCTCACACATACTTGCTATTTCTGTTCTCCTAACATACCTTTGCCCATCCCTTATGTTTAACTTTTCAGAATCACTTTGTCTTCTGTACATCACATATAGATGGTTTTGCTTTATGAGGTATATTGAACATCTTTTTCTTTTAATAAATGAGATGAATAAGTTAAACCATTCATATTTATTGGTATTTTGGATTTTTATTCTTATAATTATTCTGTTTATCATGTTGTATTTGCTGTTCTAAATGATATGTTTTATGTTGTTATCTAAAAAGATGTATATTTTTGATCTAGTGGTTGCCACTGCAATTATACCTTTTTAATGCCCTTAGTCTGTTTCCCCAGTTAATATCTTTATTAACTGAGCTGTCTACTTTTAAAATCTGTTGAGCCACAACTATCAGTGAACTTATTGTTATACTCTTTCCCTCATCCTTCTCTTTCATCTTTCAGTGGCATTTTTTTCTCCACTTGAAACACTCATTCCCAACCCAGTTTTAGCCTTATAATTAAATAAGTACCATCAATCCCTTTGCTAATATTTCTCCAGTTATCTCTTGGTTGGATGAATCTCATCCTTTGGTAGCTTCAAGAAACACCTGGGAACACACAATTCCCTCAGTGTGACCTATTTAAAACTAGTTTTCTTTAGTCTTCATACATGAACGTCAGCTTGGCCAGACATAAAATCCTCAGTCCCATACTCTTTCCTGGAGTCTCCAGAAGTGTTTTTCCATTGTTGCCTTACTTTGTTGTTGCTTTTGAGAAATCTGCTGCTACTCTAGTCCTTCTAACCTTGTAAGTTTTCATCTTTTTGCCTCAAAGTCCTGTTTGTACGTGCATTATATGCTCAGTCATGACTGGTCTGAGGATTTTTTTAATCTAATGGTTATATGTGGATATTAATTAGAGTTTCATCATTCTTGGTTAATTTTCCCATATACTCAGTGGGAGTTTGGCTCCGGGTCTTGTTTCTGGAACACTTTCTTGGATTACAGTTTTACACATCAATTCTATTTCTATTTGTCCTTCATCAGACACTCCAGTTATATGTATGTTCAGTCTTCTTTGCCACTTTAATCACTTGTTTTCTGATTTTTTCTTACCTTTTTCTTTATATTCTTGGTTGTCTTCCCCCTTTCTTCAACATTCCTTATTAAATTTCATTCAAATTTTCTCCCTAGAGCACTTTATAACTGTCTTCATTTCTGATATATGATTTTGTTCCCCACATTTTAATTCAGTCACCACTAACTTTTACTTCATCCTATTTTATGTCTATTCTGTTATTCATTTCTGAATTTTTCACAATTCAAATGATTTGAGGCTACTGAACACAACTGCAGGGTGATCATCTGCTGAATGAACTCTTGCTCTGAAAGGAGTTTTGTCAATTGAAGTCTTTCATTCTCGTTTTTGGTTTTCTAATTTTAGTAGCTTTATATAGATAAATTACTTGTATCTGAATGAACAGTTTGGCAGTTTTGATGGTGAACAAGATTCCCAGTTCAAGAGCACCCTCTTCTGTCAGTATAACAAAGTGCCAGTTAGTTAATGGGTGTCCTGATATTAGAGTGGTAGGGAAAGGGATATTACAACCTTCAAGTTTTTGTTTTTATCTAACAAACACATAAATTTATCTCTTTCTTCATTCTTCCCTCATTTTATAATTTCCAAAGGTGCCTCAATAACCTCAGATATGCAGATGACACCACCCTTATGGCAGAAAGTGAAGAAGAACTATAAAATAGATAATCGCTCAGTCGTGTCCAACTCTTTGCGGCCCCATACACTGTAGCCTACAAGGCTCCTCTGTCCATGGGATTTTCCAGGCAATAGTACTGGAGTGGATTGCCATTTCCTTCTCCAGGGGATCTTCCCAACTCAAGGCTCGAACCCAGGTCTCCTGCATTGTAGACAGACGCTTTACCATCTGAGCCACCAGGGAAGTCTTCGAAGAAGAACTAAGGAGCCTCTTAATGAAAGTGAAAGAGGAGAGTGAAAAAGTTGGCTTAAAGCTCAACATCCAGAAAACTAAGATCATGGCATCCAGTCCCATCACTTCATGGGAAATAGTGTCAGACTTTATTTTGAGGGGCTCCAGAATCACTGCAGATGGTGATTTTAGCCATGAAATTAAAAGACACTTACTTCTTGGAAGGAAAGTTATGACCAACCTAGAGAGCATATTAAAAAGCAGAGGCATTACTTTGCCAACAAAGGTCCATCTAGTCAAANTACAAGGCTCCTCTGTCCATGGGATTTTCCAGGCAATAGTACTGGAGTGGATTGCCATTTCCTTCTCCAGGGGATCTTCCCAACTCAAGGCTCGAACCCAGGTCTCCTGCATTGTAGACAGACGCTTTACCATCTGAGCCACCAGGGAAGTCTTCGAAGAAGAACTAAGGAGCCTCTTAATGAAAGTGAAAGAGGAGAGTGAAAAAGTTGGCTTAAAGCTCAACATCCAGAAAACTAAGATCATGGCATCCAGTCCCATCACTTCATGGGAAATAGTGTCAGACTTTATTTTGAGGGGCTCCAGAATCACTGCAGATGGTGATTTTAGCCATGAAATTAAAAGACACTTACTTCTTGGAAGGAAAGTTATGACCAACCTAGAGAGCATATTAAAAAGCAGAGGCATTACTTTGCCAACAAAGGTCCATCTAGTCAAAGCTATGGTTTTTCCAGTAGTCATGTATGGATGTGCGAGTTGGACTATAAAGAAAGCTGAGAGCTGAAGAATTGATGCTTTTGAACTGTGGTGTTGGAGAAGACTCTTCGGAGTCTCTTTGGCTACAAGGAGATCCATCCAGTCCGTCTTAAAGATCAGTCCTGGGTGTTCACTGGAAGGACTGATGTTGAAGCTGCAACTCCAATACTTTGGCCACCTGATGCAAAGAGCTGACTCATTTGAAAAGCCCCTCATGCTGGGAAAGATTGAGGGAGGAGGAGAAGGGGACAACAGAGGATGAGATGGTTGGATGGCATCACCGACTCAATGGACATGAGTTTAAGTGAACTCCAGGAGTTGGTGATAGACAGGGAGGCCTGGCGTGCTGCAGTTCATGGGGTCGCAAAGAGTCGGACATGACTGAGCAACTGAACTGAACTGAAAGGTGCCTCTCTCTTCCTTTAAATCTTTTCTTCCCAAGAAGGCATACCCTTCCATGACTGCCTTTTTGATTCTTGTGCATGTTTAAATCTCCCCTCTGAAGTAACTCTTCTAAACTAACAGGACTCTTTTCCAATATTTTCACCCTTACAGTGAACTTTCTGAGTGGTTTCTTCTAAATTCCCTTCTCTTTCTTCTGAGCAACATCTTGACACTTCTTCTAGCTCTCCACAGAGACTTATAGCCAAAACTTAAGAAACAGTCCAACTAGAAAGTGGTATTTATTGTTTCACTCATTTTTATATTAAGTTTATGGTTTCCTGTCTTCCAATTACAATAAACACATGGAATTGGTAGTTTGGTTTTTTTTTTCTTATTGACCTACATAGTTTTTCAAGGATGTGTACAGTTTTGGATTTAGAAGACCATGACTGCCCAGAAATACCACCTTCCCTACTGCCTTTTTTTCTTAAAAAAAAAAACAAAAACCTTTTAAGACTTTTTTCTCTGGCCAAATTCCATTACTGGCCAAATACCCATTCTGATCCAATGGATATAGTCACAAAAACATACTGATACACAAAGATGTTTTCTGTATCACTACTGTAAAAGCAAAAACTATAAAAGATTTAACTGTCCATCAGTACAGTGATGCTTAAATAATGTTCCATCCATAAAATGGAATAATATACAGCCATCACAATGAATAAGGTAAATTTCTGTCATGATTGGGAAAGAAAGTGAAAAACAGCAAGGTGTGCAAGTGTCTGTAATAATTTTTTCAGTTAAAGGTAAATATATTGACACATATTTGACATATAATTTGTTTTCTGAAAAGATATACAAGAAACTTAATAGTAGTTACCTCTGAGAAAGACTGATAAGGAGAGAAAAGTTTTGCATTTCACTTTACATGTCTCTATACTATGTTTTCTCCTTTGTACATATTATTTACTTTTATTTTAAAAGGATTAAGAGAGTGTAGCAGAGACTCCTAAGTATCCACCAAAAATCCAGCTTCCAATTCTACCACTGTAACAGAAATGATGGCCAAATGGCCCTATTTCTTAACCTCCCCTGCAGCTGGATGTGGCTATATCAAAATTAAAGAAAATATATTAAACTTCTGGTTACGAAAATCTGAGAAGGGGAAAAAATGATTAAATGAAAGGAGAAAAGGAGTTAATACAAAAGCAAAAAAACAGCTTTAAAAAAGAAAAAACTCTGAAAGTTGACCCTTCAAAATACGTTAATAAAATATTTCGACTACTAGGTAACTATTAAGAAAATACAGAATACAAAATGTCAGAGGAGAAAACCACTGAAACAGATTTTGCTGATCTGAGACTATATAACCCTACATAACCCTATGCAGGTAAAATTAAAAATCTGGACGAAATAGGTGAGTCACAGAAAAAAATTTATATACTTTACCAAAAATTTATATACTTTACCAAAAATTTATATATTTTACCCCAGCAAAGATAAGGTTTAGAGACATTAGCATTAAAGAGCAGAGGATGTTATAAAAAAGCCACTCCTCCATCAAAAAAAATAATAATAAAGCACTAAGCACTGACAATTTTACGAGAATTTCTCCCACATTTTTAAAGAGGAGAAAATCCCAATGCTATTTCAGTTGTTCAGTCCATAGAAAAGGAAAGAAAACTCGCACATTCTTATTATAGCACTTTATGAACTGAACTGTGTATCCCCCACCTCCAAATTCACATGTTGAAACCTAACACCCAGTGTGATTATACTTGGAGGCGGGACCTTTAAGGAGATAAAGTAAACAAGGTCATAAAGATTCAGGCCCTAGTCCAAAAGAACTGGTGTCCTTTTAAGAGGAAGAACACTTGGGCAGTGTCCACTCAAGCTCCATGGATGCACGACTGTGACGTGGTGCTTCCGCTCTCAGTATGACTCAGAGACGCCAAAGTTTTGTTTTTTGAAAATAATCACATATCAGAATGATCATATCGGAACTATTTGCAATAGCCTCAAACCAGAATTATCCAAATGCACATCAACAGTAGATAAACTGTGGTCTGTTCGTACAAAAGATAAAGAACCATGGGAAAAATACACTCTGCAACGATGCAGACGAATTTCGACTGTCATGTTGAATCAAAGCAGCCAGACAGGTAAGACCACACACTATGTGACTCCATTCCTATAATATACAAAACCAAGAAAAACTAAACTATGCTATTAAAAGTCAGGAGGGTGGTTTCCCTTGAAGGTTTAGGGGAAAAGTGCCTGGAAGAGAACACCAGGGAGGCGTCTCTGTTTCTCTATGTGATGCATTTGAGCTGCTCCACATAATTTTGCTTTGTTTTTAGGAAGACTTGTAATTGCTAAAAAAAAAATAATAATAATGGTTACCTCTGTAACTATACCTATTTAATGCTCTTGGTTCCCTGGAGTTAGCAATTGGAGAAGTCATCAGGAGGGACATTCAACAGAGGGACAAAACCAGAAGCCAGGTTCCAGAGAGCAATAAAGGAGGAAGAGACATGAGGAGATGGAGGAACAAGGGAGAAAAGACTGCGGACAGCAGGTCAACAGAAATACAGGTAAAGAGGGGCATGTTTTAGCAGACAAGAAGGCCATACACGTTTAAACATACTGATTGCCTAGGGGAAGGAGTTACGAGAGGGAGAAGTTAAACCAGGTAAGAAAGCAAGAGGCCAGATAGACAGGGATGGAGCAAGGAGCCCGGTGAAGGCACCTCATGCCCTGAGCCTGGGGAGATATGATGCAGGGGGCTTGGGAGGGGATGGTGGCGGGGGGGGGTGGAAATGGCACCTACGGGGCTCGAGGAACCTGATGCTCTTTTCTCCATAAAGGAAATGCCACTGTCACGTGATCTGAGTGCAGAGTAGACAAGAAAGTTAGGGTCTGGATCAGAAAGAGTGAAGACGACCAGGGGCTGAGGGGAGGCTCACAACACGTATTCAGGCCAGGGGCCAGAGAGGCACACCAAGGGCCCAGCTCAGGCTGGAGCAAGGCTCCGGGCTTCCCCGCAGCAGGCTAGCAACACAGGGGGATGGGCAGATGACTGCAGCCTTGAACCAGGGATGGCACTCCATAGGATCAAAGGAGAATCAGGGCACTGACAACAAAGACCCCATTTTACCTTATTCACTGGAATTTTGGACCTAAAATTACCCATGCTGGGTATGCTTTTACTCTCTGAATCTCTTACCCAGAGGTGAGGTTGCCAAGGTAGGGTTTTGTCCATCACAGTGTCACTAAGAACAGGGCCTAGCTACTAACATCTGGCACAAGGGCAGAGTCCAAGCTGGGCCAGGAAGGACGTGTCCAGAAGGCGCGGAGGGCTCCAGAAGAAAGGGACAGAGACAGTGAGAGACGGACAGGACAACTGCGAGGTGCAGAGAGTAGTGAAGGCCAAGGTCAGAGAAGGGCATGCGGGAGGAAGGGGGCTCACATGGTGCTCAGCAGGCAATGATCCCGGCAACAAGGATCAGCTGCTGACTCTCGCTGGCTTCCCACAGCACAGGGGAGAAGGAACAGGTCCCTGGGGGAGCCAGGGCCTTGGGAGAGGCTGACCCCACAGAGCTGCCTGGGCTAAATTAAGCAAGAAGAGCTGAGAGCTCAGAGCACACAGGGAAGCAGGAGGGAGACAACAGCCCTGGACAGGTGCCTCCAGTTCACTCCACTCCAGTCCTCTTCACTTAATGAGCCAGGAATCTGCTACACCAAGAAAAAGGTACAAAGGACTCCCGTGCTCCTCAGACCTGCACACATATCCCTCAGCTCTGTCACGGGATGCCTCGTGAACTCTCCTTTCTCTAGAGAAACAAAACGCCCTCTGAGCATGAGACCCCAAAGAGAAGTGTGTGAAGAGTCAGCCCACCTCAGCTCCAGGCTCTGGACACAGGGCCCCTTCTCCATGGGCCAGAGTGCCAGCTCAGGACCTCTGGGCTCTGCTGGCCCAAATGCTGCCCCTCCCTCAGGTCCATCTGAGCCAGTAGGGTGGCCACAGCTGCTGGCTCTTCCCACAACATGCTCCTCAGGGCCCTGGTTCTGCGCCACCCCATGCCCTGCCTGTGCTGCCTGCTATGAAGGCGTGTGGCTCCTCACTGAGCCAAAGCACAAGGACATGCACACTGCCAAGCCAGCAGACAGACAAGCAGGTGTGGGACTCACAGCGTGTATGATGTCCACCATGTCGTAGGCTTTGGTAGATTCCAAAGGGACAATTGTGTCAAGCTCAGGAACCAGACGGTCACTTTGGGTAGAAAAAGAAGTAGCTTTAATCAACATGGAAGCGCCAGTTGCCTTCTGAGGGTGGTGGGGGATAGGAGAGGGAAATGGGGAAGACAGAGTTTAGGGGCTGGACTGATTCTGTCCCTGCTGGGCTTGCAAAGCAGTCCCCAAAGATACATTCCTATGTTACCATCACATTAAAATGAACCTGAAAGTGAAGTCGCTCAGTCTGCCTGACTCTTTGCGACCCCATGGACAGTAGCCTGCACCAAGCTCCTCCATCCATGGGATTTTCCAGGCAAAAGTACTGGAGTGGGTTGCCATTTTCTTCTCCAGAGAATCTTCCTGACCCAGGGATCGAACCCAGGTTTCCCGCATTGTAGACAGATGCTTTACCGTCTGAGCCACTAACCTGAGCTTGATATTAACCCAGAAGATCTTCCCATTTTCATTTAGAGGAAAAAAATGAGCTTATTCCCCTGAATGTGGTGATGGCTTCATTTATCCTCTGAACACTTCCTAGATTCCAGGGACTGTACAGGGCACTAAAGACATGTAGTGAACAAGACAATGCCCATCCAATTTTGTCTTGTGGGAACAAGACAATTCCCACACTGGGGTTTTGGGCATCACCCCAAGCAGCCATGGCTGGGCTAGAGCAGGCTATTCAGACATGTGTAGGCCCTTGGTCCGTAACACCTACAAAGACGTCCTAAACTTTTCAAGAACCCCCACACAGTGCAGAGGCTCAGAGAAGGAGGCTGTGCCCATTGCTCTGGGCCTTGGGACCACTCTCCCTTTCATGACCACACACAGTGGGCCACTGGTTGGGTCCCCTGAGGAGTAAGGCAGGCAGACAGGGAGGGGTCCTGGGGACATGACTCTGGCCCAGACACAGCCCTAAAGGTGGGAGCCCAGGTCCACCCACAGGAGAGGGTCTGAAAACGGCTTCTTCTCAAGGGACACAATTTCAATTCCTTCTGCAGACGTCGTGTAAGCCAAGTGAGCGCCTCAAAATCAGAGAGGAAACAAAGTGGAGAAGAAAGCCGCCAGAGGTCTGGAGCAGCGGTTCCCCAGCTGGGCGTCTGGTTCTCTCTGTGGAGTGCCCCCACATTAGACAGTGGCCCAAATGAGCAAGAAGGAAAGTGAAGAAGGTCTTCACGAGGTGGCCAGCAACACGGCCTTCCCCAGGGCTGCCCTACCTTCTGGCCACAAGCAAGTGTGCATAAGCACATTTCCTAAAGGGCACGCTGTCTGTATCAGTTCACACTGATTTACTTCATGTTAATACAAACAAACAAAATCTATCTCAATTCTGAACAAATTAAGACTGCCAGAAATAATATTTTGCAGCCCCATTTTTTTTTTAATTCCCAAGCTACTTGTCAGGTATTACAGAGAGGAAAAAAGAAAATAAAAATAAAATATTTGGGGACTTCACTGGCAGTCCAATGGTTAAGACGTCACACTTCCACTGGAGGGAGCACAGGCTCGATCCCTGGTTGGGGAACTAACATCTCGCATGCCACGCAGCATGGCCAAAAACAAATTTAAAAAGAAAAAAATTTTTAATAAATAAACGACATGCCACCACCATGCCTATACCTGACTCCACTCCACAATCTACTCCCAGCTGCCCACCAGGGCAGATCCTGGAGATCCAGCCAGAGCAGGGAGACCAGAGAAGGACCCCAACCTGCAACTCACCTGGGGTCATGGCACTCAAGGACAGGAGCTGGGTCCTGATTGCTGAGAGGCAGGTAGTTGAAGAACTCCCGGAGATTACACAAGGCATCAACGTCATTCTCAAATGCCCTGTGGGCCACACCTGAGAAAACAGAGAGGACGTGATGAGCCAGGGCCCCTGTCAGCCCAGAGATGCAGCTTCATGCCCACTTGTCCCTTCTAGGGCAGGCTGGCTGACAGCCCTGTTGCTGCCCACCTCCACTGAGGATGGCATCCTGCCACACACCTTCAGGCTGATCCTCTGTCTATGCAGCCTGTTTCTTCTGCTCCAAACCTACACTCCTACAGGGGTCACTCCTTATATTACACAAGTTTTTGCCCTAATATCACCTAGTCAATGGGGTTTCCCCTGGCCCCTCTCCCAAACGCAGCCCACTCTGTGAATTATATCTCAATAAAGCTATTACTAAAAAATAAATATATATATGCGTGCATGAAGAGCATCTTTTAGGTCTTACTCTAAGACTACAGAGCTAAGTGCATCAGACACAGCCCAGGAGCCTAAGACTCAGGACACCAAATGATGCTTTTAAAGCTAAAATTATGTTATAGAAGAAAATATAATGTCACAGTCATTCATTATATTAAGCTGTCAAATGAAAAAACAGGCCACAAATGAACATTATATACCTGTGTTTGAGTATGCAGCTGTATATTCACATCCATCTGCACAAAAAGACTGTAGGGTATAACCAAAAAGTGAATGGTGTTTATCTTTTGGGGTCACACAGAGTCGGACACGACTGAAGTGACTTAGCAGCAGCAGCAATAAAACTCCTAGTGATTTTTATTCCTATAGTTTCTAAGTTGTCTACATGTAATACTATTGCAGTCAGGAAAAAAACTGCATATTTCATCAAATCTAAGACTCCATCAAGACTCAACATTATTTAGGGTGGGGTGGATTGTGAGGTTGGATGTGACATATAGACACTGCTGCTGCTGCTAAGTCGCTTCAGTTGTGTCCGACTCTGTGCAACACCATAGACGGCAGCCCACGAGGCTTCCCCGTCCCTGGGATTCTCCAGGCAAGAACACTGGAGTGGGTTGCCATTTGTTTCTCCAATGCATGAAAGTGAAAGGTGAAAGTGAAGTTGCTCAGTCGTGTCTGACTCTAGCAACCCCATGGACTTCAGCCCACCAGGCTCCTCCGTCCATGGGATTTTCCAGGCAAAAGTACTGGAGTGGGGTGCCATTGCCTTCTCCCATATAGACACTACTATATATAAAATAGATAACCAATGAGAACCTACTGTAGAGCACAGGGAACTCTACTCAGTGCTCGGTGGTGACTTAAATGGGAAGGAAATCCAAAACAGAGCGGATGTATGCATACATATAGCAGACTCACTTTGTTGTACAGCAGGAATGAACACATTATAAAACTATACTCTAAATACATACATTTTTTAAAATACCATGGTTAATTTCCAATCATGGTATTAATTTAAGAACTTCTGCACTGTGATCTATAAAATCAGATCTATAAATCTACAATAAAGTCAAGGCCACGAACAAAGGGGAAAAAAGTTGCAACATGATTTTATATTCCAGTAAGAAAAAAACTGCTGTCAATTGAGCCCTGAGATAGGAATGTGACAGGCTGTGGGTCAGCAGTGAGAAGTGTGCTGGCTAGAGAGCTGAAAGGACCTGAGGGGTGAAAGAAAGGGGTGTGTCAAGGTGACCCCCACCCAAGATAGGGGAGGAACAATTTCTGTGGGTGGGGGGAATCAAGAGATCTGACTTTTATTTTTTAAGCAAATTTCATCAAATGTTAAGACCTCACGGACATTAAGACATACCTTGACTAATATGTACACTAAGAAAGAAATGCTGACAATCAAATAATGACCCAATGCCTTATGCACAATACAGCAAGGTGCACAGATCATCCACCAGCCTCTCGATGCTCTGAAATCTCTCAAAGAGGCAATTTCTCCCATCTTCAGTTACACTGCTTGCTGTGTGGTACGCAATACTTCCACAACTTGAGGTCTTTTGCCAAGGAATTATGGAATTCCAATCATTATTCCAACAACTGTCTTCTCTAATACCAGATTCATGCTCTGCTCCCAATTACATCCTTTGTTTGTAAACAGCATCTTTCAACGGTGAAAGCAAAGGATAATCTTCCAGCATATGTGACACTTAACCTTGAGGAGGTGAAAAGCTATGACCCAGCTCGTGAGCACACGGGTCTTGACCGTGTGCTCACTGGCCAATGGTGACCGGTAAGATGCCACTGACTCTTAAAACATAACCCAACTTTGGAGTAAAAGAAGTCCCACACCAAGGGACTTCCCTGGTGTGGTCCAGTGGCTAAGACTCCCCACTACCAATGCAAAAGGCCCGGATTCAATCCCTGATCAGGGAACTAGATCCCACACGCCACAACTAAAGATCTTGCTTGCCTCAACTAAGACTCAGCACAGCCAAATAATTATTTTCTTTTTAAAAAGTCACATCAAAATGCAATTTTTTAAGTTCAGCTATACTCACATGAATCATAATTCTTACAGCCATCATTCTAGTTAGTTCAACATTTTCAAAGTCTACAAAAGCATTAGAAGTACCCCTTTAGTTAATGAGTTTGAGATATAAATCCACATTTATTACTATTTGTAGATAACACATCACACTACAGTCTATTCAAATAAGCTCTGTCGATGAAGCGATATTTGTAACAGACTGTCAGCTCAAGCAACACCTCCTTTCTGTGTCTGACAGCAGTGAGGTGAGTCTCAAGGGCCCCTCACCTGACATGGTGGTGTGGGTCCTGGCGCCCCCGAGTTCCTCCTGAGTAACGTCCTCGTTGGTGACAGACTTCACAACGTCAGGGCCAGTGATGAATAAGTAGGAGGTGTCCTGAAACCACAGAATTCCAGAAAGTTCAATCTCAGAGAAGGTGGTGACATGGTGGCAGAACCAGGTTAGGATACAGCTCACAGATGCCTAACCAAAGTAAAGACCCATGTTTTCCCTGCCTTGCCATCAAAAAATCTTCGTTGCCTCGTTCTCTCTCAGCAAAATGACCTGCAGTGTAGCTAACATTTCAGGGTCATTCATCTGTAGGGCCACACCCTAACAACTGGCCCTGATGCAGACCTTGCTATGCAGTAAGGACTTTCCTAAGCACTTCAGCAGACTGTATCATTAAAGCCTATTTATAGATGAAGAAAGGCACTGGTCTGCAGCCTGCCTAAAATCAACCAGTCACTTTAAGTGAAGCCATCTGGAGATAATGATAATAATCAATGTTTAGCGTTCTGAGAGACTGATAGGCTTTGATTTCTAGTTTCTAACTTAAAGATAATAAAGACATATTATAAAATATTTAACCAGAATAGGGGATACAGTGGAATGTAAGTCTACATGCCAGCCCTTTTTTCCAGGCCTCCAATTTCCATCCCCAAAGGCAACCGCTGTCAGTTTCTTTGACATCCATGCATATGGGAGCATTTATATATTTTTTCCTTCTTATTTTTTCTCTAGCACAGTGTGCCACACACTGTTCTGGAACTTCCTGATGATCACTCCACATCAGGATAGTAAAATATGTATCACATATTTACTGATGTCACCTACTGATGGTCTTTTAGATTGTTTCCAGAGTTTTGCTATAGCAAGCAATCTTGCAATAAATATCTTATTACAATTATCTGTCAACTCACTGTTCATGTTCTTTGCCTATTTTCTTACTGGATAGATGTTTTTATATAAAGGACTTTAGTCCTTAGATTATTACCTGTGTGTATCAATCTTTATTTTATGGCTCCATGGTTTGGAATCTTGCTAGAATGGCCTAGCTAAAAAGGTCTATCTTCTCCACTCTACACATGGATTCAAACACACGTTCATAAGAGCATGACTCGTAACAGCCAAAAATTAGTAACAGCCCAATGCCTTTAAGTGAATCTCAAAATAATTATCCTAAGTGAATGAATGCTTTTGAGCTGTGGTGTTGGAGAAGACTCTTGAGAGTCCCTTGGACTGTAAGGAGATCCAACTAATCCATTCTAAAGGAGATCAGTCCTGGGTGTTCTTTGGAAGGAATGATGCTAACACTGAAACTCCAATACTTTGGCCACCTCGTGTGAAGAGTTGACTCGCTGGAAAAGACTCTGATGCTGGGAGGGACTGGGGCAGGAGGAGAAGGGGATGACAGAGGATGGGATGGCTGGATGGCATCACCGACTCAATGGACATGAATTTGGGTGAACCCCGGGAGTTGGTGATGGACAGAGAGGCCTGGTGTGCTGCAATTCATGGGGTCGCAAAGAGTCGGACACGACTAAGCGACTGAACTNGAGGGACTGGGGCAGGAGGAGAAGGGGATGACAGAGGATGGGATGGCTGGATGGCATCACCGACTCAATGGACATGAATTTGGGTGAACCCCGGGAGTTGGTGATGGACAGAGAGGCCTGGTGTGCTGCAATTCATGGGGTCGCAAAGAGTCGGACACGACTAAGCGACTGAACTGAACTTAAGTGAATGAAACCAGCCCCATGCCACAAAACAAACAAAAAGAGAGTACATAGTGGACTTCCCTAGTGGTCCAGTGGTTAAGAATCCACCTGCCAATGCAGGGGACATAGGTTCAATCCCTGGTCCCAGAAGATTAGTCCTGCAACTAAGCCTGTGCATCACAACTACTGAAACCCACGTGCATAGAACCCATGCTCTGCAACAAGAGAAGCCACCACAATAAGAAGCAAACACCCACAACTCGAACAGGCCCTGCTTGTCGCAACTAGAGAAAGCTCATGCACAGCAACAAAGACTCAGTGGAGTCAAATATAAAATAAAACAAAATAAAATTTTAGAAAACTGTGAATGAAAAAAAAAGTACTTTCTTTTTGTATATATTTTGTACATATAAAATGTTATTTTGTAAAATGTCATTTTGTATGATTCTGTTTATATTAACATAATATTCTAGAAAATGCAAATTAATCTAGTGTGATTAAAAAGCAGATGAACCTGAGGACAGGGCTGGGAGGTAGGAAAGAATGAATTACAATGATACATGAAGAAACTTTGGGAAGTAATGGCTGTGTTCATTATCTTAATTGTGGTCATAGCTTCATGGCTATAAACACGCATCAAAAAACTCCTAATTACACAACTTAAATGTGTACAGTTCACCATATATCAATTATATCTCAAAGTTGTAAAATATGTGGAAATGCAAAGGGTCAAGAATATCACATATATATGTGTCAGTATATTGTATTGGTGTTTTTCTTTCTGGCTTAAGAAACGAAGCACCAGTCTATGTTCGATACAGGATACAGGATGCTTGGGGCTGGTACATGGGGATGATCCAGAGAGATGATATGGGGTGGGAGGTGGGAGAGGAGTTCAGGACTGGGAGCTCGTATACACCTGTGGCGGATTCATGTCAATGTATGGCAAAACCAATACAGTATTGTAAAGTAAAATAAAATTAAATTAAAATTAAAAAAAAAAAAAAGAATATCCCATATCCATATGACTTAAAGAACATAAGGGGGAACAACTTGCTGTACCAGATATTAGCATTTGTTATAAAGCCATTGTTATTGGTAGTATCATAGTGACTGCCACAGAGATAAGCAAACAGACTGAGAAAGCACAATAAACACTCTTGATATATGGACACTTGATTCGTGACATAAATGACATTACAGAGCAGGAAACAACGTTATTTCCAATATAAGGCTAGATGTCAACTAGGTACCTTTATTGGAAAAAAATTTTTTAAATAAATCAAACTAGCCTCTATGTGTAAAAGCCACTCCAATTTTAGATGAATATATAAAACACAAAATAAAAAAGCCTTTAGAAAACAGAAAGTATCTTCATGTCTTCAGGGTTGGAAAAGCTTCAAGAACTTGAACACACTATCCATAAGGTATTCATTTGATACTGGTTCTCCTATCAAAAGGGCACAGAAGCCAGTTTACAGGGACTCCCACTGGCTAAGGGAAGGACAATTTGAGCATCAAAATAATGAGTAAAATCCGAAATCCATGAACCTATATTAAGTCAATGAAATGAACAAATGCCCAAGAAATGCAGGGCTCTTCCTTAAAGAAGAATGCCAATTAATATGAAGCAAGTGGTAGAGCTGGAAAATAACCACCTTGTAAAGATTGGTTTGGACAGGAATGATCGATAGATTTTAATCAAGGAGCAAAAGTATAACGTGGAACAGTTATATGGCCTCAAAGCATCTTTCCAGTGAGAATCAGCTACAAAGGAAAAACAGTACTACACAGTGGCGAAACCAGACAACACCTCAACAATGATCAAATTAATATCATCAGTGAAGGGCAGATGGCCACCACTTGCCTCCAGATGTGATCATCTAAGCAATACAATATCACTAATGTAGTAGACAGACTGGGATATCTAATCTGAATCTGATCATGAGGAAATGCCAGATAAACCCAAACTGAGCAACAACCTATGAAATAATTCATTCTGCACCCTTCAATGTCATAACAAAGAATCTGAGGAATTGTCACAGGGTAAAGGAAATTAATGCAATATAACAACTAAATGCAGTATGTGATCCTGAAATGGATTCTGTACTAAAGAAAATGCTATGAAGGATATTTATGGGACAACTGACTGAACTGGAATCTGCTTGGTAAACAAAAGTATTACACCAGATGGACTACTTGTTAGTCATATGCAAAACAAGCTTAAGAAATTTTTAAAAATTGAAATCACACAAACTACCTTGTTTGATCACAATGGAATGAAACTGGAAACTTACAAATAGATGGAAATTAAACATCACACTCTGTAAACAACCAATGAACTAAGGTGAAATCAAGGGAAATTTAAAAATATCAAGAAATGAAAGCATACAAAAATTTATGAGATACAGCAAAAACAGTGCTAAGAGGAGAAATTAAAGCTGTCAACACTTACACTAAGAAAGTTCTGAACCCAACTTTACACCTTAAGGAACTTAACAAGAAAAAAAGAACTAAACCTAAAGAGCAGAAGGAAGGAAATATTAGAACTGAGATAAGTGAAAAATAGAATAGAGGGAAGAAAAAAGTCAGTAAAACCAGAAGTTGGTTTTTCAAAAAGATCAACAAAATTGACCAATATTTAGCAAGATGGATAAATAGTTAGCAAAAAGAGACTCAAATTACTAAAATCAGAGATGAAAGTGGGGGGACTTTCCTGGTGGTCCTGTGGTTAAGAATCCACCTGCCAGTGCAGGGGACACAGGTTCGATCCCTGCCACAATTACAGAGCCCACACTCCAGAGCCCAGAAGCCACAACTACTGAGGCATGCACACCCTAGATCCTATGCTCTTCAGTAAGAGAAGCCACTGCAATTAGAAGCCTACCCATCACAACAGGAGTAGCTCCACTCACCTCACTACAACCAAAGTAAGCCTACAGGCAGCAATGAATATCCACCACTGCCCAAGACAAAAAACATTAACAGAAATGAAAGTGGAAACATAACTACTAATTCTACAGAAATAAAAAAATTACAAGAGTCCTATGAAAAATTCTATACCAACAAATGGAATAACCTAGATGATATGGACAAATTCCTAGAAACATACACTCTACTACCAAGACTGAATCATGAAAAAGTAGATAATCTGAATAGACCTGTAACTAGTAAGGAGACTCAATCAGTAATCAAAAACCTCCCAAATAAAAGCTCAAGATCAAGTGGTTTCACCATTGAATTCTACCAAATATTAAGAAAGATTAAACAATCCCCTCAAACTCTTTGAAGAGAAGGAAATATCTCTTAATTCATTCTATGAGACCCAGCATTACCTTAATACCAAAGCAGACAATGACACTACAAGAAAAGTACAGATCAATATGCCGTATAAACACTGACGTAAAAATACTCAACAAAATACTAGCAGGCCTAATCCAACAATATTTTATAAGGAATTATACACCAAAATAAAGAAGATTTTTTTCCTGAAATATAAGGATGGTTGAACACACCAATATCAACGTAATATACCACATTAACAAAAAACAAAGAAAAAAATCACATGATCATCTCAATGCAAAAAAAGCCTGACAGAATTCAACACTCTTTCATGATAAAAAAATATTCAGAAAACTAGAAAGAAACTACTTCAACATGATTAAGGTTATATATGGAAAACCTACAGCTAACATACTCAATGGTAAAAGACTAAAGCTTTCCTCTAAGAATAGGTACAAGGTAAGGATGCCCGTTTTCTCAATTCTATTCAACACAGACCTAATCAAAACAACCAAAAAAAAAGAAAAAGGCATCTAAATCAGAAAGAAAGAATAAAATTATGTTTGCAGATAACATGGATTTTATATGCAGAAAACCCTAAAGATTACACACAAAGTTAGAATGAACAAATTAAGTTGCAGGATACAAAATTAACACATCAAAATCAGTTGCATTTCTGTACACTAACAATGAAAAATCTGAAAAGGAAGTTATAAAAACAAGTTCATTTACAATAGCTTCTAAAAGAATAAAGCACTTAGGAATAATGCAAAAAGGCAAAAACAAAAAATGAAAACTTGTACAATGAAAATTACAAAACATTTCTGAAAGAAATTAAAGAAGACATAATGGAAAAGACAGCTATTTGTGGATTGAAAGACTCAGTATTGTTATAATGTCAAAACTACCAGAAGGAATGTACAGATTCAATGTCATCCCTACCAAAATCCCAATGACATTTTTGAAGAAACAGAAAAATCCATTCTATTGATGTGGAGCCTAAAGAGACTCTGCATGTAGTCAAACAATATATTTTTTTTAATTACAAAAATCCTTTATGAATATTGACACAGAAATCCTAGACAAAATATGCGCAAACCAAAGGAGAACATTAAAAGGTTTACACACTATAATCAAGTGGGATTTATTCCTAGAATTTGAGAATGGGTCAAAAGACAAAAATTAATCAATGTGATATGCCACCATAATAGAATGAAGGAAAAAAAACCCAAATCATCTCAATTGATGCAATAAAAGAATGACAAACAATTTTTTAAATGAACTAAGTTGGAGATCTCATACTTTCTGACTTCAAAGCCTACTTTGTACAAAGCTATAAAAATCAAAACAGTGTGGAACTGGCATAACAGCAGACATACAGACCAATGGAACAGAATAACTAGCCCAGAAATAAACCCTTCCATACTTGGTCAAGTGGTTTTGAACAACGATCCTTAGACCATTCAATGGAGAAAGAACAGTTTTTCTAACAAATGGTACTGGAATCATTATGCTGGAATCCTAGGCATATATTCAGGGAAAACTCTAATTCAGAAAAAACACATGCACTCCAGTATTTATAATAGCACTATTAACAACAGCCAAGACATAGAAGCAACCTAAATGTCCATCAAGAGATGACTGGATAAAGAAATTATACTACATATATACAATAAAATACTGCTGCTGCTACTGCTGCTAAGTTGCTTCAGTCGTGTACGACCCTGTGCAACTCCATAGACAGCAGCTCTCAGCCATAAAAAAGAATGAAAGATATCCCTGGTGATCCAGTGATTAAGACTCCATGCTTCCACTGCAAAAGGCACAGGTTCAATCTCTGATGGAGAACTAAGATCCCACATTCCACTTAGTATGGCCAAAATTTGTTTTACTAAATATAAATAATAAATAAAAGAATAAAATAATTGCCATTTGCAGCAACATGGATGGATATAGACATTATCATACCAAGTGAACCAAAGAAAATGAAAGTTAGTCACTCAGTCGTGTTCGGCTCTTTGCAACCCCATGAACTGAGGCCTGCCAGTCTCCTCTGTCATCAGAATTCTCCAAGCAAGAATACTGGAGTGGGTTGCCATTTCCTTTTCCAGGGGATCTTCCCAACCCAGGAATCAAACCTGGGTCTCCTACACTGCAGGCAGATTCTTTACCATCTGAGTCACCAGGGACTAAGAGAAAGACAAATATCATAGGATATCACTTCTATGTGGAATCTAACATATGATACAAATGAACTTATCTACAAAACAGCAACAGACCCCTAGATACAAAAAACAAGCCTATGGTTACCAAAGGGGAAGGAGTAGGGAGAGGAAAAAATCTGGAGTTTGGGACTGACAGATACACACTACTATATATAAAATAGGACAGCAAGGACCTACTGTAGAGCACAGGAAACTAAATTCAATATCCTATAATAAGCTATAATGAAAAAAAATATTACTGGGAAAACTGGATCAGTCAGTCAGTCAGTTCAGTTGCTCAGTCGTGTCCGACTCTTTGTGACCCCATGAATCGCAGCACGCCAGGCCTCCCTGTCCATCACCAACTCCTAGAGTTCACTCAGACTCGCGTCCATCGAGTCCATGATGCCATCCAGCCATCTCATCCTCGGTCGTCCCCTTCTCCTCCTGCCCCCAATCCCTCCCAGCATCAGAGTCTTTTCCAATGAGTCAACTCTTC
>SJYX01000464.1:122339-134463 GCA_006410675.1 Oreotragus oreotragus
GTACTGCAATTCATGGGGTCGCAAAGAGTTGGACACGACTGAGCGACTGAACCGAACTGAACTTAAAAGTCTTTCCAGAATTTGTTATAATATTGCTTGTTTGTTTTGGTTTTTTGGCCATGAGGACTATGGGATCTTAGCTCCCAGAAAAGTATGTTAGTCGCTCAGTCGTGTCTGACTCTTTTTGACCCCATGGACTGCAGCCCACCAGGCTCCTCTGTCCATGGAATTCTCCAGGCAAGAATACTGGAGTAGGTTGTCATTCCCTTCTCTAGGGGATCTTCCTGACCCAGGGATCAAACCCAAACTCCCTGCATTTGAAGGCAAAGTCTTAACCACTAAACTGCCAGGGAAGTCCCCTAAAATCATTTTAAAATATCAAGTCATCTAAATCATGTAATAAAGATATGTACCTTGCACAATGAAACTAGAAATCAGATTTAACATTGCCATCATAGACAAAATATAATAAAATGGCAAAGAGCTGAAGAAATAAAGGCAGAACATAAGAAACAACTTCCCAATGAAACAGATTACAGAAAAGTTTTCCATGAGAAACTTTCTAATAGAATCCAGTAAATAATCCCCTGGCTGGGCAGAGGATAGAATCCTTTGATTACCTAAAATCATCTGCAATTCATATCAGCAAGTAAAATCACCCACCAATGAAGTACCCAAGCACATTCTGCCACTGAATGCACACAAGCTGCAGTTTTCAGGCCAAAACTTTCTCCCTACCAAGATTTTATCATTACTACATTGAAAGTCAATACAACTGTACAGATAACAACCCAGATCTGGGTCAGGAATGATTGCTATTGCAGGTGAGGTACTGCATAACTCTCAAAGGGCAGAAGAACCAGGAATTTCTTTCTTACCTTCACCATGAACGTGAAATCTGTTAAGGCTGGGGAGTAGACAGCCCCACCAGCACATGGGCCCATGATCAGAGAAATCTGAGGGATGACTCCGGATGCTGTGACATTCCTCTGCCAAAAGAGAAAGGCAAAGGTATCTGGTTACAGAGGTGTTCAAGGCATTATCTGCAGAAAGACAGAGGCAACAATGAAAGTACATTTGGCTTTTATTCACAGAAATTCTATCCAAGAGAGCTAATCTGTACAGTTTCTTCCAAAATTGTATATGGGATTTTCTCCCCATAACTGGTGGGAGGGTTGACATATTACTTTCTGGACCAAATAACCTCTTCTCTCCTTGGCGGGGCACTCATTCCCCAAAAGCTCCACCAGGACCTGAACTCAAGAGAGAACCCCACCACTCTCACCCCACCTCTAAACACACCTCAGGCCAGAGCCTCTGTCTGTACAAAACTGGCTGGAAGGATGAATGGAAACCTTAGGCATAATACACAGGGCCAACACTTATCCTGGACCCTTGACCTCTACTTGGAGCCCCTTCCCACTCCACACAGAGGACACCCAGTAGTTACAGGGTAAGGCTAAGAGGTTAAGTGCTAGTTGACCCTAAGTCTTCAATGTCTGCCCACGCCTAGACAAGGCAGATGGGCAATAAGGAGGCAGAAGGAGCCAGAAGGGTTCCACGGGGATAATGGAGCTGTGAAAACCCAACCCTCAGGCCATCTCTTGGGAAAAACAAGATTTCCCAGGGGGCTGGAGGACCTAGACAAGATATGAGCCCAATGACCAGCTCCTATCCTTCCCTGAGCCATGTCAGCTTAAGAGAAGTATGTCCATTTTTAGCCCTGCCCTGGGTCTGAGCCCAATTTCTGTAACTCAGGACATAGCTCAGGACAGCACAAAAAGAATCTATAGAGAGGATTCTGGGAAGATATAGAGTGGGAAGCACCAGGAATCTGACACCCTACCTAGACAAAAACTGCACTGGCAGTATCTGCCTCACGCAACTTTTTGGAACTCCAGAGCCAACTGAAGGTTTTTAACTTCCAAAGGAAGATTCATTTCAGTTCAGTTCAGTTCAGTCGCTCAGTCGTGTTCCACTCCCTGCAACCCCATGAATCACAGCACGCCAGGCCTCCCTGTTCATCACCATCTCCCGGAGTTCACTCAGACTCACGTCCATCGAGTCCGTGATGCCATCCAGCCACCTCATCCTCTGTCGTCCTGTTCTCCTCCTGCCCCCAATCCCTCCCAGCATCAGAGTCTTTTCCAATGAGTCAACTCTTCGCATGAGGTGGCCAAAGTACTGGAGTTTTAGCTTCAGCATTAATCCTTCCAAAGAACACCGAGGACTGATCTCCTTTAGAATGGACTGGTTGGATCTCCTTGCAGTCCAAGGGACTCTCAAGAGTCTTCTTCAACACCACAGTTCAAAAGCATCAATTCTTCAGCGCTCAGCTTTCTTCACAGTCCAACTCTCACATCCATACATGGCCACTGGAAAAACCACAGCCTTGACCAGATGGACCTTAGTTGGCAAAGTAATGTCTCTGCTTTTGAATATACCATCTAGGTTGGTCATAACTTTCCTTCCAAGGAGTAACTAAATCTACAGGTTTAGTTGGTTTTAATTCATTGTTTATTTCTTGGAGGGAGAGTATGCAAAACATTACTATGGTTCAAATTTCAGCTCATAGCACAGCAGCAGCTACCCCTACCCAGCCCCTAACCTGACCCATGAGGCACATGCAGCTATGCATGTTTTCCTGGAACAGTTTACCCAGACGAAGGCAAAAAGGACTCTGTCCTCCAAATATTGGAAATCTATGCTCCGATGGTCAGTTGCTGATTCTAACCAGAGGCGCAGTTAGGAAGTTAGGCAGCCATTGCTGTTGCACCTCACCTCATTATTGCAAGCCCCTCCCTCCAGCTCAGAATCACTTGCTGAGGGCAAATCAAACCTAGAATGAGATGCCACATCACACGCATTAGGATGGCTACTATTTAAAAAAATAGAAAATAAGCAGTGTCAGTAAAGATGAGGAGAAACAGGGCCCCTTGTGCACTGCTGGTGGGAATGTAAAATGGTTCAGCTGCTGCGAAAAATAGCATGGTGGTTCCTCAAAAATCTTTAAATAGAATTATCACACAATCCAAAGTCTACTGTGGAGTCCTATACCAAGGTCACAGGTGCAAGGCCTTGTACCAAGGCCACAGATGTGGAGCTCCACAACCAAGGTCATCTCTGGAACTGACTAAGCCCTGTAACAACTGTTGCCGAGAGCCCCTCTGATCTAAACTGGCCTATTCTCTGACAGCATATTAGATAGAAATATCCACCTTGTTCACCACCCTATAGCATCCTCACCAATCATCGAATGCCACCCTTCCAGCAGGAATTTTCTTTGTTGTGAGGCTACAAATATTGGCTACTAGCCCACGAAACACATGGGCTCTTGCTTGAGCCAGCTGCTGTTATAACATCATCTCCCACTCTAATAAACTCAATCCTCCTCTCAATCTGCCTCGTTCATGTTAGACTTACAACAATAACAGCGCAAAAAAAGGAGGATAAAAGTGGAACTCTGTTGGAACAAAGTTCTTATATTTTACCAGAGTTAAGTCAGGATCAATCTGAAATAGATAAATTTACATATTATTACCCTTAGAGTTGAAACCATGCACAAGCCCCGCGTCCTTGTCTTTTGAAGTACAATGCTGACTCAAAAGTTAATGAGTGGGAAATGTGAAGATGTAGAAACAAAAAATAGCTGTTGGCTAAGGAACTGGTAACAAGTTTAGACTATAATTCTGCCACATAACAGAATCACCAAACTACCAGTTTTCTGAAAGACATAAACGCCTGACACACATTCCTAAGTTGTCTTTACAGGAAGCAGACCCCCTCCAGATGAAAACTGCTAACCACAGGAACATAGACCCTGGACTGGTTGAAAGCAGAAGGTTGACTGTATTGCTGATCCTGTTCGTGATGCCAATTGTTTTGCTGTTCACATTGTTCACTGAACCCAGGGTAGGCAAGCTAAGAGGCTGGAAGAAGACACAAGGACCCATAGGAACTGCAGACATGTTTATCCTCTCTTGGCTGGCACGGCAGCCATAACACAGCCTCTCTCCTAGCTGAAACAGCAACTGTAGCAGCAGCCACAACATAGCCATAACCGAGTCATCACATTATCTCACATGACATAACCATGATGCCACCCCAGCAGCCAGGGCTTTTCAGGTGAAGCTTATATATACTAATAGAACAAAACTCGTGGTGTGCATGAGTATTGCTATAATTGATCTCAGCTGTTTCATAACCCTGCAAAGACATTGTTTACAGAACGAACATAGGGTGGGAGGGTGTGAGAACATGCTCTCTCGAGCTTGACTGGAGCCATCTTGTTAATTTCCCCACAGTTGATGATGCTAGAAACTTCACCTTGATGCCAACCAATCCAAGAACTGTCCATGAGCTGATCATGCCCTGCTCCTTGAACACTATAAAACTCTTCACTACCCCTTCCATGGGTGGGTCACACAGTCTTCAGGGCATTAGCCCACCCTGGCCCCCTTTGCCTGGCAAAGCAATAAAAACTAGTCTTTTCTACTTCACCCAAAACTCTGTCTCCATGTTTCTACTTGGCATCTGTGAAGAGAGGCTGAGTTTCAACAAGAGTAACCACTTAAAAAACTCATACAGTACCAAAAGTTCAGAGGAATTGAAAAGGTACATTTAAAAATATGTGTTTGACATAATATTTGAGTGACATCAAAGAAGATTATAGAAAAGGAATCCATCCCACCACCAAAATAACTACGGAGTTGGCACGAACTGTCTGAAGCAACTCTTGAAACTCTGCAATCTAGGGGAACATTTGTAGCTTCCAGGAAAGACTTCCTAAAGTGGTAGGTAAATTTCGGTCAATTTTCACATTTAGCATAGTAGTATTGCAAAGCAACAGAGTTCTTGGCTTCCTTAATTAGCAGAAGGAGGGGGAAACCCATGCTCAGCACGGAGGAGCAAGAACAAACAAGTTTCCTTTGGTTGCTGGTTCCCCAAATTGGGAGGCAGGCAGGTGATAAGCTTGTTCATCATATTGGGTGAGGGTAGGGGTGTGTCCAGGTTGTCAGATGAGGGCATGCACAGTATCCTGCTTTCACTCCAGGCTCCTGAGAAGTAGCAGTTGCATTTTTTGGTTTCTTTGCATCTTTTGTCCAGGATTTGTCCTGACTGCCCATGCATGAAGTTATTTTTAGTCCCATATAGTTTCTCTGTATTTTGTTGCTCGAGGTGTGTCCAGGTACAAGCACTGCAGCAGAGTCCCAGATCTCAGTAGCTACCCTCCCACAGCCTACAACCCTGTGGCAGCCTGGGTTCCTAGGGTGGCTAGCTAGTGTCAGGGTGGGTAACAAGGGCCTTGTCCTCCAAAAATCAGGTTTGTTGGTCTGGTTATTGATCACGGGTTTTGATCACTAGGAGGCCACCATAGAGGCTAACCATTGTTTTACCCCTGACTGGCTAAAGCTACTTCCCAGCTGAGGTGGGATTTAAAGGGACGGACTTCTCATCTCCTAGGAGCCAATATTTAAAGAAATCTTTGTCAGGTCACCAGGTGACTGTAGACACAATGGAATTGTTAGGGGAAGGCACAATGACTGAAACTGCCTACCCTGGCCAGGCACCACAGTAACCATTTGCATGAGTTATTTTATGAAGGAGATCCTGGTAAAGAACATAAAACTAATAAGCCACCATCAACCAGAAGAGTTCAGGAAAAGTCAAAAGGAGGTGCCAGGTGTCCTGACACCTCCCAGAATCCTTCTCGCTGGCATCCATCTTGGCTGAGTGTGCCATCAGGAAACAGAACAACTGGCCAAAGACAACTTGGAAACTAATCCCATCACCATAACACCTGATAAAACTAATAAGCCACCATCAACCAGAAGAGTTCAGGAAAAGTCAAAAGGAGGTGCCAGGTGTCCTGACACCTCCCAGAATCCTTCTCGCTGGCATCCATCTTGGCTGAGTGTGCCATCAGGAAACAGAACAACTGGCCAAAGACAATTCGGAAAATAATCCCATCACCATAACACCTGAGACTGCAAACCACGTGGCAAGAAGTTCTCCTGGGTTCCCTTACCCTACTGCTCTCCACCCAGGCACCCCTTTCCCAATAAAACCTCTTGCTTTGTTAACATGTGTGTCCCTCGGTGAGTGAGTGACAAGAGCCCACTTTCAGGTCCTGCAAAAGAATTAAAACTTCAGTGGCCACAAAAATGGAAAACATTTTGCAAAAATAAGTTGGAAAAGTCACAAATGGAAGCCCCTGGTGGCGCAGATGGTAAAAAATCTGCCTGCAATGCAAGAGACCCAGGTTCAATCCCTGGGTCAGGAAGGTACCCAGGAGAAGTGAATGGCAACTCACTCTAGTGTTCTTGCCTGGAAAAATCCCATGGACAGAGGAGCCTGGTGGGCTACAGCCCAAGGGTTCACAAAGAGTCAAACACGACTGAGCAACTAACACTCACTTTTCAGCCCTCGATAAGCAAAAATCAGCAATCTAAAAAGTGGGAAAATTAGATTCCCAAAATTACCAAACATAATTCAATGTCTAGTACATAAAAAATTACCAAACACACAAAGAAACAGCCTAGTATAGTCTATTTACAGGGAAAAAAAGAACCTGACAAAAACTACTGCTGGGAAGCCCAGACAATGGAATTATAAGTCAAAGATGTTACATTAACTGTCTTAAATATGTCCGGTGAGCTATAGGGAATCAGGAAAACAATGTGTGAACAAAATGAGAAAGACAGTAAAGAAACAGAAATTTCAGAGAGAAACCAAGCATAAATTCTGGAGTTAAAAAGTACAATAACTCAAATAAAAAGATGACTAAAGGGGTTTAACAGATTTTAGCAAGCAGAAGAACCTGAGAGAACTTGAAGACAACTGAAACTATTCAGTCTGAGGAATAGCAGAAAAGGAAAAAAAAATAAGAATAGAGACTGAGGGATGCATGGAAAAACATCAAATGAACCAACAAACACCACATACGAATACCAGGAGAGAGTGTACTTCTGATGTGAAGATAAGCATATAGATCAATGGAAAAGAACTGAGTCAGAAAGAAACCTTTACATTTATGTCAATTGATTTTCTTTCCACCAAAGTGCCAGGACAATTCAAGAGAGAAAGAATGATCATGTCAGTAAATGGTGGTGAGACAAGGATGAATTTGGACCCTGACTTCACACCATACTCAAAAATTAACTCAAAAGGGATCACAGACCTAATATGAGAGCCAAAAATCTATAAAACTCCATTTAAAAAAACAAAACACTGCACAAAATCTTCATGACTTCATGACATATTGGGCAGGGTTCTTACATATGAAAAATAAAGCATGATTCACAATAGAAAAAACTGATAAACTAGACTTTAAAATTTTAAATTTTGCATTTCAAAAGCCACCATTAAGAAACAAAAAGCTACAGACTAGAAAAATAAATTTGTAAAACTTATCTGATAGAGGATTTGTATCCAGAATATATAAAGAACTCTCACAACTCAAGATCCAATTACAAAATGAGCAAAAGATCTGAATGAATGCTTCAGCAAATAAAATATATAAATGACTACTATGCACATAAAAAAATACTCAACAGGATTCCTTAGCAGGAAAATACAGATTAAAACCTTAGATACCTGCCTGGGGCCAGCGTGAGGAACTCCGCCCATGGCAAAGGTCATGAGGAAGGAGGCTTGGCATACACAAGGGCGTGATCAAGCCTCAGGAAACCCCCTGTTCCGGAGCATCTACCCCAAAATCAGAGTCTGGTTTTTTGCTCTCACCTACACCTTTGACTTTCCGGGGGGGCTCTCCCCCATAACCGTTTCTCTCAGAGAAGGAGTAAACGTGTAGCTCCAAGTTAATAAAAATTCCTGGGTGTGACAAGAGTGTTTCGACTTAGAACTCCTCTGAAGGTTATCTAGCCCGCCTGTATAGGTTCATCCGGCCACATGTGATTGTTTACAGCCTCCCAACCTTGAGAGGCATGAAATGCTTTAAAACTTTCTAAATACAGACTCTTTTGAGAAGTTAGAAAATTATTAGTATAGTATAGTGGGTTGATTAGAAATTGTATTAGTGAAGGGTTTTTTCATTTGTTGTGTCAATAATTGCTGCTAATTTCCTGCCCTGGGTGGGACAAGGGTGTCTCAGGTCAAACCTCTCTGCTGACACATGATTGTTTACTACCTCTCAACCATAAACAGCACAGAGAGTTTTGGAGTATTTTGAGAGTCTTAATTAGCATAAGGCTTTTCTCCTTGTTGAGTCAATGATTGCTGCCAGGCCTCCATATCCTTAGGCACCTGGGAATATATTAATCAATGTATTTGGAATATAGAAAAGGAAATATAGTAGTTTTTAAGATTAGCAATACAAGACATTTTGAGTTAATGAATTTTCTTTGTTGTTATAGACCACTGTACTTTGTTATAAATCACTGTGTCCTTGCTATGTAAAAATGTAACTTTATCACTATCTTAAGACTAAACAGATCTTAAGGGGAACATTGGTGACAGGATCTTCATTTGTTGGGCTGATGTTTGCTGCTAACTCTCCATATTCCCTGCCTTTATAATGAATATAACTAGCATATAGGAGTAATAAGTATTAACCTTTAAGATTAATCATGTTAACCTTGGATTAAATAAATTCCTTTCTTGATTGTAACTCACTACACCCTCACCCTATAGGAATGCAACTTTATTTGGAGGGTGGTGCCTGGTTTAAGAAAAAACACCCTTGGAAAAAATAAGTTTTTTGGTTATCAGAAAGAAAGGATCATAAAATGTCAGCCCAGAAGATGATGTAAAACCCTTAAGACCTTTTTTTCATGTAAAGCACCTGATTTTGATAAAAGTCAGGACTGCTGACCCCCGCGTGACTCTGTATTCATCCCTATATGTAACAAAAGGTATATAAGAAAACCTGAAAAATAAATAAATTGGATCAGTTCCTGGAAAGACTGAGTCCCCCATGTCATTCTTTCTTGCTCCCCGTTTCTCTGGCTGAATTCCCATCTGGAGCATGGATGCTATTCCATGTAAACCAAGTTATTCAGCCTCTTTTTCTCCACTAATTTTCCTACTACACTAGCCGTTTCTAATCTCTCTATATATCTGTAATTAAATATGTATTTTTCCAAATCGCCGACTCCGTCCCCACCTTCGAATCACCCTGGATCCACCGGGGCTGGACCCCGGCACTCCCCAAGTGATTGCAGTAATGCCCTCACCCTAAGAGGTGAATTGTGAGTGACAAACAACATCAAAAATCAGCACTGATAAATTTATTTAAGTAGAATTTGTCCTCAAGTTCTCCCCTCTGCCTTACCTTGAACGTGTGTGCTGTATAATTTAATGTGTGGTATGTCGCCTTGGTGCTTATGTACATATTAAGTATTTGGCAGATGACACCACCCTTATGGCAGAAAGTGAAGAAGAACTAAAAAGCCTCTTGATGAAAGTGAAAGGAGAGAGAAAAAGTTGTCTGAAAACTCAACATTCAGAAAACGAAGATCACGGCATCTGGTCCCATCACTTCACGGCAAATAGATGGGGAAACAATGGAAACAGGGACAGATTTTATTTTGGGGAGGGGGGCTCCTAAATTACTGAAGATGGTGACTTCAGCCATGAAATTAAAAGACGCTTCCTCCTTGGAAGAAAAGTTATGACCAACCTAGATAGCATATTAAAAAGCAGAGACATTACTTTGCCAACAAAGATATGGTTTTTCCAGTAGTCATGTATGGATGTGAGAGTTGGAATACAGTCCAACTTTCTTTATAAAGAAAGCTGAGCACCGAAGAACTGATGCTTTTGAACTGCGGTGTTGGAGGAGACTCTTGAGAGTTCCTTGGACTGTGAGGAGATCAAACCAGTTCATCCAAAAGGAAATAAGTCCTGAATATTCATTGGAAGGACTGATGCTGAAGCTGAAACTCCAGTACTTTGGCCACCTGAGGCGAAGAGCTGACTAATTTGAAAAGACCCTGATGCTGGGAAAGATTGAAGGCAGGAGGAGAAGGGGATGGCAGAGGATGAGATGGTTGGATGTGTCACAGGCTGAATGGACACGAGGTGAATGAACTCCCAGAGTTGGTGATGGACAGGGAGGCCTGGTGTGCTGCTGTCCATGGGTCACAAAGAGTCGGACACAACTGAGTGACTGAACTGAACTGAGGTTATTTTGGGAGTCTAAAAACAGATACTTTCCTCTCATAAAAGGTTCTCCACTTAGGCCAGAGGAAAGCTTCACATTCATATTTCTTTGAGGAAACACATCAAAGGCTCTGATCACTCATGTGTTTTCTTACAAATCAGTCTGTGTGGTATTGCCTTTCCATGTGCCGTTCTGAAAGAGCTGAGCCATGATGATGAACAGCTCTGAGAAAAATATGTTTGCCTTTGGGTTAGTGTTTATCACTTTTTAAAAAATAAACCAAGCTGAGTAGCAAGTAGCTTCTTAATTCCCCAACCAAGGGTCAAACCCACACCCCCACCCTGCAGCAGAAGTGTAGAGTCTTAACCCTGTCTCTTATACACATCTCACACAGTGCAGGAACACAGGGCAGATAGGAGCTTGAAATTGAGCATTTGAGCTGACATAGGAGAGAAACACCAAGAGGCTTCGTGAAGCTTGCTGTGTCTCTAAGCTTCCTAAGACCCTATGATTAGAAATAGATTGAGGTCAGAGAGTGTGGTCCTATTTGAATTAATGAAAAAGCCAAATTGCCCAGAGTCTGGTTTCTGCTCTGCGAATCTGACTGCTGGATTCTGGTGGCGGTGGGGAGGCAGCAGCTGGTACCGGCCCCTGCCCTCCAGTACTCTGCTGTTGGGTAATTTATTCTAAATATGACTTTTGTAGAGAAAAAGACAAAATGACTCTGCTATTAATTCAAAGTTGGGGAGGGGGCTTCTAATGAAAAGATTGAAGGGAACTACTTAAAAAGAAAAAATCAGCTTGTTTACCATTGAATGTTGAAAAGGCTTGGGCGGCGGGGAGCAGGTGGACAGACCTTGGTCAAAACCCAAGCGTCCTTTCACTGGTCCTGTTACCTGAGCCCTGCTGTCTCAGTTTCCTCACCTTCAGTGGGGAGAGTAACTCACACCTTCCTGGGCACTGTGAGGATAACAGATAACTCTACCTAGAGCTCACGTAGGCCACTGCTACTGCTGGGAAGATCTAGACAATGGACCCGCCTCTGCACACAGGAAACAGGGTAACGTGTGAAGGGAGGTCTTGGTTCCTGCCGACTGCTATAAGACCTGGATCATTTAGTTCTTTGGTAGCAAGCAAGAGACGCCAGCTCTGCTATTTTAAGGAACAAAGGACTTTCTTGGAAGGCTGCTGGGTGGCTGGTACAAGTGGACAGGAATGCTGGAAACTTGGGCTCAGTGGCAAGAGAAACACCAGGGAAGCCCCATCAGAATGCATTGTTAAGCTGTGAGTTACTGGGCACTTGTTGGTGTTTTTCTCTCCCGATCCAAGTCCCTGACCTCTGTCTGGGTCGCCAGCCCATTACTTGCAGACAGGCAGAGCACCTTCACTGAGATGCTCTAAACTTGAGCACAGGGAGCAGTAATGCCCCAAAGTAAGATCCAGATACTGGATCCAAAATTGCAGGTCATGCCTGAGCTTCCTGCCTGCCCTGCATGCCCCGCATATCCTCCTCCCTCCAGCTTTCTCACTGAAGCCTCCATCCTCTGCCAGCTGGGTGAGAAGTTATTGTCAGTTCCGAGTCAGCTGCTCCAGCTTGTTTATCTGAAGTCAGGATTTTGCAGAAGCGTCAGCTGCTGCTGAAAGTATTCCTGTCATCAGGCAGGCATGCAGGCAGCTAGTGGCATATGCTACCATCTATGGGAGTTTGAGATCTAGTGAAGCACTCCAAAACTTGGTCTTAGATCTCAGAAGTTTCTGAGTTAACTAATAACCAGAGTTCCCAGAAATAACGTGAGCAAACATTCATTTCCACTGCCTTTACTGAGGCAGGGCCTGGATGTGTGGGCTTGAATGAATGCTGAATAAATTATCGGCATATGTTATCTCATGCAAATGCCTAGCTTGCCGTTTGTACCCTGTGTGATGGCTTGTTTAGTATTTTGAGGGGAAATTCCTTAGATTTGTTTTAAAAGTATCTTATTCTGTAAGATGATATGAAGA
>SJYX01000464.1:137403-150882 GCA_006410675.1 Oreotragus oreotragus
ACTTCACTTTCACTTTTCTCTTTCACTCATTGGAGAAGGAAATGGCAACCCACTCCAGTATTCTTGCCTGGAGAATCCCAGGGATGGGGGAGCCTGGTGGGCTGCCGTCTATGGGGTCACACAGAGTCGGACACGACTGAAATGACTAAGCAGCAGCAGCAGCAGGACCACATCGAGAAGCCAGGTATTCTGTTACACAGGGAAACCCACCCAGCTATTAAGTAATGTCTACCTTTAGATTAGCTGGTTAGAGCGTGGTGTTAATAATGCCAAGGTTGCAGGTTCAATCCCCATATGAACCATAGTTCCCTCTGGGCTTCCCTAGTGGCTCAGACAGTAAAGAATCTGTCCACAATGCGGGAGACCTGGGTTTGATACGTGGGTAGGGAAGATCCCCTGGAGGAGGACATGGCAACCCACTCCCATTTTCCTGCCTGGAGAATCCCCATGGACAGAGGAGCCTGGCGTGCTACAGTCCATGGGGTCACAAAGAGTAGGACACAAGTAAGCAACTAAGCACAGCACCTTTAATTCCAAAACTCCCCAAATGTGATCTACACTATTACTCACTTTCAGAGCATCTAATCTCTAGCAGAGGTTTTTAAATACCATCATGTAATCCCTGCACTGTTCTTTTAGCAACTGAACTCTCCACCTAGACAACGGGTCCTTTACTTGGGGTGCCAAGAACCCAAAGTGGCTTGTGAACTTGGACCCTTAGAGCAAGGAGTCTATGAACTTGGATGGCAAAATCTTATATCTTTATTAACCACAGAAGTATTAGAAATACCTGTGATTTTTGTCATAAATAGAAGTTACAGATTTTTATGTCCCATTAAAGTTCCTGCAGATAATCTCAAAATACTGTTTTCATTCATATCTGCTTTGAAACCAGAGTGTATCCACTGCTAAATCTTGTTATTTAACACATCAAATAAGGAAGCATATATATTACATATGCGATTTTTAATATTTTTAATCCCTTCTATTCCTACATATTTTATTTTATGCACGTATAAAAATGTGGGTCCAGGCTTCATAAGACTGCCAAAGAGTTCCATGTTACAAAAAATGTTAAGAACTCCTGCCCTGGACTGAAGGAACCTTCAGGTCAGCACCACATCCTGAACACCTCTGACCCACCCCATGTAACAGATAAAAGTACTGAGTTTGTTTTGCAACATTAAATACTTACTTTGCAGATCTTCTGGGCATGTGCTCCAGACAGGCTACCTCCAAAAACTGTAAAATCCTAAAAAGAAAACAACTAAATCAAAAAAATATGTAATGACTAGGCAGAGACGAAGACCCACTAGGAGGAGGAAATGAAAAATTCAGATTTTAAAGTTTTTAAAGCATTTTCAAAAGTTTAAAAGACTGAGGCGAAAGTCTGACTTCTAAATTATTTCATAGAATAAGTAGTGAATAAAATATCTTAAAAGGGGTTCATGTAATGTGAAGAGCAAAAGACCTAGTTTTTATCTACAAAAAAGATTTGTAGCTCTGAGGAAAGGAAAAGTTTTCATGCAGAATTAACCTCCAAAATCAGAGATTATCAGAGGTTCTATGGAGGTCATACAGGCATTTCTATTACTAGGATATATTTGCTGTTCTGACAAAAGAGGTGAAAAAAGTGAATGACAGGTCTCACTGCTGCTTCTTGCCTCTACATTTTCATTATCTTCTGATATAAAAAGCTTTCTGTAGGAATGACCTCCTTCCTAAAACCCCCTCAAAAGACAGTAGAAAATTAATAACAGATTCAGCCCATGAGGACAAAAAAGGAAGAGCAAACAACAGCCGACGAGAGAGTGAACAAATGAGCAAACTGAAAGCACAGGAGTATCTAACTCAGAGCAAATGGAAGCCTCTACACTTGTGTAGGGATAACCTCAGGAGGGGACAGCCCAGGAACCACAGAAACTGTGGTGGGAAGAGGCTGACAGGAAGTCTGGGTTGAGAGCAGTTAGACCCCACAGGGCCTCTTCTTTACCTGGAAAGGAAAAAGGATTTTTACTCCCTAAAGAAACCTAACCAGAGGGCCGTTGTCACAACCCTTGCCACTATAGGCAGCAAAGATGAGGCTGAAAACAGGTGAGATTTCCAATCTGTACAGTNTTGTGGCTACCTAGACAATGGCACCCCACTCCCAGGAAAGTCCCATGGACGGAGGAGCCTGGTGGGCTGCAGTCCATGGGGTCGCTAAGAGTCAGACACCACTGAGCGACTTCACTTTGACTTTTCATTTTCATGCATTGGAGAAGGAAACAGCAACCCACTCCCAGTATTCTTGCCTGGAGAATTCCAGGGACGGGGGAGCCCGGTGGGCTGCTGTCTATGGGTTGCACAGAGTCGGACACGACTAAAGCGACTTAGCAGCAGCAGCAGCAGACTGCTAGTTGTGTCCTCCACGTAGCAACCAAGAACTTCCAGCTGTCTAAGCTGGATTTAGAAAAGGAAGAGGAACTAGAGATCAAATTGCCAACATTCGCTGAATTATAGAGAAATCAAGGGAATTTCAGAAAAACATCTATCTGTGTTTCAGTGACTACACTAAAACCTTTGTGTATGGATCATGACAAACTCTGGAAAGCTCTTAGAGATACGGGAATACCAGACCTGAGAAACCTGTATGCGAGCCAAGAAGCAACAGTTAGAACCCTGTATGGGACAACTGACTGGTTCAAGATCAAGAAAAGAGTATGACAAGGCTGTCTGCTGTCACCTTGTTTAACCTATACGCTGAGCATATCATGCTAAATGCTGGGCTGGGTGAGTTACAAGATGGAATCAAGACAGTCGGGAGAAACATCAACAACCTCACATGTGCGGATAAGTAAGTAAGTAAGTAAAGTCACTCAGTCGTGTCCGACTCTTTGTGACCCCGTGGACTGCAGCCCACCAAGCNAATGCTGGGCTGGGTGAGTTACAAGATGGAATCAAGACAGTCGGGAGAAACATCAACAACCTCACATGTGCGGATAAGTAAGTAAGTAAGTAAAGTCACTCAGTCGTGTCCGACTCTTTGTGACCCCGTGGACTGCAGCCCACCAAGCTCCTCAGTCCATGGGATTCTCCAAGCAAGAATACTGGAGTGGGTTGCCATTTCCTTCTCCAGGGGATCTTCCCGACCCAGGGATCGAACCCAGGTCTCCCACATTGGAGGCAGACGCTTTAACCTCTGAGCCACCAGGGAAGTCCCACGGATAATACCACTCTAATGGCAGAAAGTGAAGAGGAACTAAAGGGCTTCTTGACCACAGTGAGGGAAGAGAGTGAAAGAGCCGGCTTAAGACTAAATGCTAGAAAAGCTAAGATCAAGGCAGCTGGCCCCATTACTTCATGGCAAATAGAAGAGGGGGAGGTGGAAGTAATGACAGATTTCCTCTTCTTGGGCTGCAAAATCACTGCTGATGGTGACTGCAGCCATGAAATCAGAAGACAATTGTTTCTTGGCAGAAAATCGATGATAAACCTAGACTGTATTGAAAACCAGAGACATTACTCTGCCAACAAAGGTCCATATAGTCAAGGCTATGGCCTTGCCAGTGGTCGCTTTTTGTGAGAGCTGGACCGTAAAGAAGGCAGAAGGCCAAAGAATTGATGCCTTGAAACTGTGGTGCTGGAGAAAACTCCTGAAAGTCCCTTTGACAGGAAGGAGATCAAACCAGTCAATCTTAAGGGAGATCAACCCTGAATATTAACTGGAAGGACTGATGCTGAAGCTGAAGCTCCAGTATTTTGGTCATCTAATGCAAACAGATGACTCATTGGAAAAGTCCCTGATGTTGGAAANCCTGAAAGTCCCTTTGACAGGAAGGAGATCAAACCAGTCAATCTTAAGGGAGATCAACCCTGAATATTAACTGGAAGGACTGATGCTGAAGCTGAAGCTCCAGTATTTTGGTCATCTAATGCAAACAGATGACTCATTGGAAAAGTCCCTGATGTTGGAAAAAATTGAGGGCAGAAGGAGAAGAGGGTGTCAGAGGACGAGATAGCTGGACAGCATCACCAATGCAATGAACATGAACGGGCAAACTGCAGGAGATGGCAGGGGACACGGAAGCCTGGTGTGCTGCAGTCCATGCAGTCACAAAGAGTTGGACACAGCTGAGTGGCTGAACAACAACAGTAATTAACTTTATGGAACACTGCACCAAGTCTCACTTTAAGCATTTTCTGTATTAACTATTATCCTGATTTTATTGGTGAGGCAAATTAAAAGAGGTAAAGTGATTTGATCCAGCAAGGACTACAGAAATGGAACCAGGATTCAAACACAGAGTTTATTATGTACGACTTATTGAGCACCTGGCGTCAGCATCACCTGAAGGCCAGTAGGGAAATGCAAACTTTCAAATTCTCAGATTCCATCCCAGACCTACTGAATCAGGAATTCTGGGGGTTTGGCCAGCGATTTGTTTCAATAGATGACCTCTAGGTGATTTCGGTACTTGCTCTGAGTTTGAGAACCACTACTCTAGGGCTTTAGAACTGAACTGTTGGGAGCTTGTATGTTTCCCCAGCTAACAGTCAGCTCTTCAAGGAAAAGAATAAGGTGTACATTTTATATTCTTCACCACAGGAAACTGCTAAAGTTGATCATTAATCCCACTAAGCTCACAGCCAGGGCATTCATAAAGTCCAAACTCTGGCCTGAGATTTCAGTGTTCAGTTCAGTTCAGTGTTAATACAGCTCAATTCAGCAAATGTTTTTGAGCAGTTGCTATCTGCCAAGAACAAACCATCTGTACTTACTACTTTCCTGAAGTAGAATTGTTCATCTAGATATGCAGGGAAGCTGAAGATTTTAGGCCTGAAGTCATATGACTGGACAAAACCCACCTGCAGCTCTCTGACTCCATAGTATTAGTAGATGTTCTTGGCCCCGCATTTGGGTCCCTCCTGGGTGGCACGGTGGTAAAGAATCCACTTGCCAGTGCAGGAGACACAAGAGACGCAAATTCAATTCCTGGGTCAGAAAGATCCCCTGGAGGAAATGGTAACCTGCTCCAGTATTCTGGACTGGAAAATTCCATGAAGAGAGGAATCTGGCGGGCTGCAGTCCTTGGGGGTCAAGAAGAGCTGGACACGACTGAGCACACAGGTGAGCGTGCATGCACAGCCAACCTAGAGAGGTAGACTAAGGACCGGCCTGTTAGCACAGGGAAGAATTTAGGCAAGGCTGAGTGTGTCAAGGAGAGTTATCTCTAAGAAGGTAACTGCATTCCAGAAGTAATGGCCTGTCCAGATTCATACACATGATTGTGTCCTCAGCTTTAGGGAGAATGGTGGTAAATTATAGCGTGAAGAATTTTGCCATATTCTGAAACTGGGACTTGATTTGGCCTGGGGCATTGGGACACCTTTGTCCTAAGATGCTTTGCAGATTCCTCTCCTGTGGCTCATTTCACACTATGTTAACATTTTCACTCTGTGTTTAGCTCTTTTCCCAGTGAGATTCTCAAGCCAGAGAGCAGGGACCAGGTCAGCTTGCTCACCACTGTGGCCCCTACACCTAGAAGAAGACCTAAAACAAAGGAGGCCTTCAGAATGTATTTGTGGAATTGAATTGAGCTTTAGGCAATAAAGAGGTGTTTCAAGAGGTTTTCTCCTAGACTTCTTCGTCTTTCCAGCTCTGCTCAGGTATCATCTCCTCAGGCAGTCTACCCTGACCCTCCCTCTACCTGAGTTAGGGAGACTATTGGTCCCTCTGGCAGCAAGGAAGTTTGTTTTTCTTATTTAACTTTGATTAACCTGTGTTTCAGAGAAGGCAATGCACCCTACTCCAGTACTCTTGCCTGGAAAATCCCATGGATGGAGAAGCCTGGTAGGCTGCAGTCCATGGGGTCGCAACTGAGTAACTTCACTTTCACTTTTCACTTTCATGCATTGGAGAAGGAAATGACAACCCACTCCAGTGTTCTTGCCTGGAGAATTTCAGGGATGGGGGAGCCTGATAGGCTGCTGTCTATGGGGTCGCACAGAGTCGGACACGACTGAAGCGACTTGGCAGCAGCAGCAACCTGTCTTTAGCAGAAAGCACAGCACAGGAGGGATCCATAAACAACTGTTACGAGTTGTTAAGAGCCCTGTCCAGGTAGTTCTCTTTCCCTCCCTTTCTTTCTCCTCCCAGTCTTCCTTGTCACTGTTCTAGTAACCCACCCTGGCTACTCAATACTGTACAGAATTCTGAAGATCTATCATGTTATTTCTGCTATTTCAGATGTAAGCCTAGCGGGATGGGAGAAGGAGGAGGAAGATTTAAGTACCCAACAATTGCCCTTTGGAATCCTCGAATGCTCTGGGCTATGTTTGAGTTATTTCTTCACTTCAAGACAGGAGTCACCTTGATTTGGCCATTCTGTGCTAGTCAGTGACCACTGTCAGCAAAGATGGGTGAAGTGGAAGGAGTAAATTTGGAAGAAGTGGCATATTTAGGGGAGTGGGTTAGTCAGAATCTTCAGAAAAACAGCTGCCAAGAAAGGAATTAAACATGTAAGAAATCAATTAGGGTAATCACCTATAGGAGAAAATAGGACAGCACCTGGGAGAAGCTGGAAGACCCATCAGTCAGACTGCAGTTCAGTCTGACCCCCCAGTCAAAGAGGAAGAGAAGGAAGAAGGGCAACTAGGAGCTTTTTAGAGTAATGTGACATTTTAAGAGACTGTGAGAGGCGTGGCCTCAGGGCAAGTTCAGCAGTTAATTAAGGAATGAAACCAGGGGCTCCCTGTCAGTTAGGATTAGTGTAATACTGGTATCCTCTCACCGTAGGGAAGGTAGGACGAAAGGATGTTAGAGGAAATTTTGGACAGCAGCTGCCATCCATGTGGGGAGAGAGGATTTTTTAAATGTTTCTTGTACATTATGAATGCACTTATCCCTCAGTGTTCTATTTTTTAAGTGAAGGGGGAAAGTACTTTAAATTCACTTTTTGTTTTTGTCTGGACCATGTTTCTTTGACTACTGAGATTGGGTCACAAGAGCCCTGGTTTAAATTCCAGTTAGAACTGTTATTAAGATGTGGAACCTGGTTTTCCCCAGTCCACACATTTTTCAAGTCATCTTGGAAAATCTTCATCTTTTCTGACTCCTTGGGCTCTGTGGGAAATGAGCACAACTGGCTTATCCTTTTTTTCAGAGGCACTTCAGGCCTCTCTCACACGTTGGATGAGCTGCTCTTCTTTTGAAGTTTTTGCCATCTGTTGATACCACCTTTCAGCATTCCCTGACCTCCACAACATACGTCCTCTGCCTTCTCTTACAATGTCTATGTCAGGCTCACATCTTCCCTCTTCCCTACTATACTAGTCAGGATTAGGGTTCTCCAAAGAAATAGAACTATTGGGCAATAGATAGAGACAGAGAAAGACACACAGAGAGGTTTTTTATAAGAATTGGCTCAAAACAACAGTGAGCTACCACCTCATATCAGTCAGAATGGCCATCATTAAAAAGTCTACAAATAACAAATGCTGAAAAGGGTGTAGAAAAAAAGGAACCCTTTCACACTGTTGATGGAAATGTAAGTTATTGCAGTCACTATGGAGAACAGTTTGGAGGTTCCTCAAAAAATTAAAAATAGTGTTGCCATATGACCCCACAATCCCACTCCTGGGCGTATACCCAGACAAAACTATAAAAATATGCATGTACCTCTATGTTCATAGGAGCACTATTTATAACAGCCAAGACATGGAGACAACCAAAATATTTAGTGACAGATGAATGGAAAAAGAATATGTGGACAATGGACTTTTTGCTTAGTCATTAAAAAGAATGAAATAATACCCTTTACAGTTATAAGGACAGACCTAGAAATTGTTATAGAAAATGAGTGGGAAAAAGACAAATACCATGTGATATCACTTATATGTGGAATCTAAACTATGGCACAAGGACTTCTCTAGTGCTGCAGTGGATAAGAATCCACCTACCAATGCAGGGGACACAAGTTCAATCCCGGGTTTGGGAAGATTCCACGTGCTGTGACACAACTAAGCCCTCGTGCCACAACTACTGAGCCCATGCTCTGGGACCTGCAAGTCCCAGCTACTGAGTACCCGTGCAGCAACTACTGAAGCCCACGTGCCCTAAGCCTCTGCTCCGAAACAAGAGCAGCTACCACAATGAGAAGCCTGTGCACCACAGTGAAAAGTAGCCCCTGCTTGCTGCAACTAGAGAAAGCACATGCACACCAACAAAGACCCAGCACGGCCAAAAATAAATAGACTAAATAGATACGTTATGACCCAAATCAACATATCTGCTTAACAAACCCACAAATACAGAAAACAGACTTGTCGTTCCGAAAGGTGGGGGTGGGGTAGGGAAGAAATGAGGATTTGAAATTAGCAGATGCAAACTATTATATATAGGCTGGATAAACCAAAAGGTCCTACTGTTTAGCACAGGGAATTATATTCACTATTCTGTGATAACTTATAATGGAAAATAATATATATAACTAAGTCACTTTGCTATATAGCACAAATTAAACACATTATAAACTAACTATACTCAACAATAAAATAATAATGATCTGATTTAAAAATGGACAGAGGACCTGAATAGACACCTTTTCAAAGAAAATGGCTCATGGGTACATGAAAAGATGCTCAATGTCACTCATCATCAGGGAAATGCAATTCAAAACCACAGTGAAGTGTTAGGCTCACACCTGTTAAAATGGCTATTACCAAAAGTCGGGCAATAACAAGTGTCAGTGATGATGTGGGAGAAAATGGAACACTTGTTCACTGTTGGTATGAGTGTGACTTGCTACAGCCGTTACGGAAAATACTATGGAGCTCCCTCAAAACACTGAAAACAGAGCTACCATATGATCTAGCAGTCCACTTCTGGGTATTTGTCCAAAGAAAATGAGAACACGAATTTTAAAAGGAATATGTACCACCGTGTTCACGGCAGCTTTATTTACAATAGCCAAGACATGGAAACTGCCTGTGTCCACCAAAGGACGAGTGGGTAAATAATATCATATGAATATTAGACTTAAATTGAAGAAAGTAGGGAAAACCGCTAGACCATTCAGGTATGATCTAAATCAAATCCCTTATGATTATACAGTGGAAGTGAGAAATAGATTTAAGGGCCTAGATCTGATAGACAGAGTTCCTGATGAACTATGGAATGAGGTTCGTGACATTGTACAGGAGACAGGGATCAAGACCATCCCCATGGAAAAGAAATGCAAAAAAGCAAAATGGCTGTCTGGAGAAGCCTTACAAATAGCACTGAAAAGAAGAGAGGCGAAAAGCAAAGGAGAAAAGGAAAGATATAAGCATCTGAATGCAGAGTTCCAAAGAATAGCAAGAAGAGATAAGAAAGCCTTCTTCAGCAATCAATGCAAAGAGATAGAGGAAAACAACAGAATGGGAAAGACTAGAGATCTCTTCAAGAGAATTGGAGATACCAAGGGAACATTTCATGCAAAGATGGGCTCGATAAAGGATAGAAATGGTATGGACCTAACAGAAGCAGAAGATATTAAGAAGAGGTGGCAAGAATACACAGAAGAACTGTACAGAAAAGATCTTCACGACCCAGATAATCATGAGGATGTGATCACTAATCTAGAGCCAGACATCTTGGAATGTGAAGTCAAGTGGGCCTTAGAAAGCATCACTAAGAACAAAGCTAGTGGAGGTGATGGAATTCCAGTTGAGCTGTTTCAAATCCTGGAAGATGATGCTGTGAAAGTGCTGCACTCAATATGCCAGCAAATTTGGAAAACTCAGCAGTGGCCACAGGACTGGAAAAGGTCAGTTTTCATTCCAATTCCAAAGAAAGGCAATGCCAAAGAATGCTCAAACTACCGCACAATTGCACTCATCTCACACGCTAGTAAAGTAATGCTCAAAATTCTCCAAGCCAGGCTTCAGCAATATGTGAACCGTGAACTCCCTGATGTTCAAGCTGGTTTTAGAACAGGCAGAGGAACCAGAGATCAAATTGCCAACATCCGCTGGATCATGGAAAAAGCAAGAGAGTTCCAGAAAAACATCTATTTCTGCTTTATTGACTATGCCAAAGCCTTTGACTGTGTGGATCACAATAAACTGTGGAAAATTCTGAAAGAGATGGGAATACCAGACCACCTAACCTGCCTCTTGAGAAATCTGTATGCAGGTCAGGAAGCAACAGTTAGAACTGGACATGGAACAACAGACTGGTTCCAAATAGGAAAAGGAGTACGTCAAGGCTGTATATTGTCTCCCTGCTTATTTAACTTATATGCAGAGTACATCATGAGAAACGCTGGACTGGAAGAAACACAAGCTGGAATCAAGATTGCCGGGAGAAATATCAATAACCTCAGATATGCTGATGACACCACCCTTATGGCAGAAAGTGAGGAGGAGCTAAAAAGCCTCTTGATGAAAGTGAAGGAGGAGAGCGAAAAAGTTGGCTTAAAGCTCAACATTCAGAAAACGAAGATCATGGCATCCGGTCCCATCACTTCATGGGAAATAGATGGGGAAACAGTGGAAACAGTGTCAGACTTTATTTTTTTGGGCTCCAAAATCACTGCAGATGGTGACTGCAGCCATGAAATTAAAAGACGCTTACTCCTTGGAAGAAAAGTTATGACCAACCTGGATAGTATATTCAAAAGCAGAGACATTACTTTGCCGACTAAGGTCCGCCTAGTCAAGGCTATGGTTTTTCCTGTGGTCATGTATGGATGTGAAAGTTGGACTGTGAAGAAAGCTGAGCGCCGAAGAATCGATGCTTTTGAACTGTGGTGTTGGAGAAGACTCTTGAGAGTCCCTTGGACTGCAAGGAGATCCAACCAGTCCATTCTGAAGGAGATCAACCCTGGGATTTCTTTGGAAGGAATGATGCTAAAGCTGAAACTCCAGTACTTTGGCCACCTCATGCGAAGAGTTGACTCATTGGAAAAGACTCTGATGCTGGGAGGGATTGGGGGCAGGAGGAGAAGGGGACGACCGAGGATGAGATGGCTGGATGGCATCACGGACTCGATGGACGTGAGTCTGAGTGAACTCCGGGAGATGGTGATGGACAGGGAGGCCTGGCGTGCTGCGATTCATGGGGTCGCAAAGAGTCGGACACGACTGAGTGACTGAACTGAACTGATGAGGAAAAGTGAAATCTTTCCCTTTGTGACATCATGGGTGGACCTTGAGGCTATTATGCTACGTGAAATAAGTCAGGCAGAGAAAGACAGATATTGTATGATCTCACTTATATGTGGAGTTTTTAAAAAGTGCTCAGATTAGTGGTTGCCAGAGCCAGTACAAACTTCCAGTACTAAATATGTTATGGGGGATGTAATGTACAGGTTAGTGACCATAGTTAATAATACTGTATTTCATATTTGAAAGTTGCTGAGAGAATAGATCTTAAAAGGTCTCATCACAAGGAAAAAAATGTATACCTATGTATACTGTCAGGTTAACTAGATTTGTGGTGACCATTCCACAATGTATACAAATATAGAATCATTACATTGTATACCTAAAACTAATATAATGTTATATGTCAATTACACCTCAATTTATTAAAAAAAATAAGCATTTTCAGCAACATGAATGGACCTAGAGAGTGTCATACTGAGTGAAGTAAAGTCAGACAGAGGAGAACTATCATATGACATCTACTATACGTGGAATCTATAAAGAAATGATACAAATGAACTTACAAAACATAAAGAGACTCAAAGACTTAGAGAATGAACTAATATGATTGATGAGGGGAAGGAATAATTAAGGAATTGGCAGTGGAATGTACACATTGCTATATTTAGAATGGATAACCAACAAGGATCTACTGTATAGCACATGGAGCTCTGTTCAATGTTATGTGGCAGCCTGAATGGAAGGGGAGTTTGGGAGAGAATGGATGCATATATATATATACATATATAGCTGAGTTCCTTTGCTGTTACCTGAAACTATCACAACATTGTTAATCAGTTGAACATCATTACAAAATAAACAGTTTTTTAAAAAGGCTACAGTTTAAAATTTTTAATTAAAGAAAGCACTCTGTAATATTCATAGTTTATTTCATATTTGCATATGTTATCAATATTCAGTTCAGTTCAGTCTCTCAGTCATGTCCGATTCTTTGCGACCCCATGAACCACAGCACGCCAGGCCTCCCTGTCCATCACCAACTCCCAGAGTTCACCCAAACACATGTCCATTGTGTCAGTGATGCCATCCAACCATCTCATCCTCTATCGTCCCCTTCTCCTGCCCTCAATCTTTCCCAGCATCAGAGTCGTTTCAAATGAGTCAGCTCTCTGCATCAGGTGGTCAAAGTATTAGACTTTCAGCTTCAACATCAGGCCCTCAAATGAACACCCAGGACTGACCTCCTATAGGATGGACTGGTTGGATCTCCTTGCAGTCCAAGGGAATCTCAAGAGTCTTCTCCAACACCACAGTTCAAAAGCATCAGCTCTTCGGTGTTCAGCCTTCTTTATAGTCCAACTCTCACATCCATACGTGACTACTAGAAAAACCATAGCACTGACTAGACGGACCTTTGTTGGCAAAGTAACATCTCTGCTTTTTAATATGCTGTCTAGGTTTGTCATAACTTTTCTTCCAAGGAGCAAGCATCTTTTAAATTCATGGTTGAAATCACCATCCACAGTGATTTTGGAGCCCAGAAAAAGAAAGTCGGCCACTGTTTCCCCGTCTATTTGCCATGAAGTGATGGGACAGGATGCCATGATCTTCGTTTTCTGAGTGTTGAACTTTAAGCCAACTTTTTCACTCTCCTCTTTCACTTTTCATCAAGTGGCTCTTTAGTTCTTCTTCACTTTCTGCCATAAGGGTGCTGTCATCTTCATATCTGAGGTTATTGATATTTCTCCCAGCAATCTTGATTCCAGCTGATGCTTCCTCCAGCCCAGTTTCTCATGATGTGCTCTGCATATAAGTTAAATAAGCAGGGTGACAATATACAGCCTTGATGGACTCCTTTTCCTATTTGGAATCAGTCTGTTCCATGTCGTTCTAACTGTTGCTTTCTGACCTGTATACAGGTTTCTCAAGAGGCAGGTCAGGTGGTCTGGTATTCCCATCTCTTTCAGAATTTCCCACAGCTTATTGTGATCCATACAATCAAAGGCGTTGGCATAGTCAATAAAGCAAAAATAGATATTATTCTGGAACTCTCTTGCTTTTTTGATGATCCATCGGATGTTGGCAATTTGATCTCTGGTTCCTCTGCCTGTTCTAAAACCAGCTTGAACATCTGGCAGTTCGTGGTTCACATATTGCTGAAGCCTGACTTGGAGAATTTTGAGCATTACTTTACTAGAGTGTGAGATGAGTGCAATTGTGCGGTAGTTTGAGCATTCTTTGGCATTACATTTCTTTGGGACTAGAATGAAAACTGGCCTTTTCCAGTCCTGTGGCCACTTCTGAATTCTCCAAATTTGCTGACATATTGAGCGCAGCACTATCACAGCA
>SJYX01000464.1:164985-179708 GCA_006410675.1 Oreotragus oreotragus
AGACTGTGGCCTGCCAGGCTTCTCTGTCAGGCAGGGGGATTCTCCAGGCAAGAATACAGGAGCATATTGGTCAATGGTTGCCATTCGCTTCTCAGTTCAGTTCAGTTCAGTCGCTCAGTCGTGTCCGACTCTTTGCGACCCCATGAATCGCAGCACGCCAGGCCTCCCTGTCCATCACCATCTCCCGGAGTTCACTCAGACTCATGTCCATCGAGTCCGTGATGCCATCCAGCCATCTCATCCTTGGTCATCCCCTTCTCCTCCCGCCCCCAATCCCTCCCAGCATCAGAGTCTTTTCCAATGAGTCAACTCTTCGCATGAGGTGGCCAAAGTACTGGAGTTTCAGCTTTAGCATCATTCCTTCCAAAGAAAGAGCACTATATTTCCTGCTGCCTTAGCTGTCAACTCCCCTGAGTACCTGGTGCTGCCAGAACCCCTGTGACCCAAGCAGCTGTTCTAACTTCCACACCTGACCCTCACAGGGGCAAACCCAAATCCTCCAGAACAGCTTCAAGAACAATCCCCAGTGCACCACCCACATGAAGAAGTGGAAATACAGCCGCAATTGAAACCCAGGGGCAGTGTGACTAAGGAGGAAGACCCAAAACCCTCCCATGAACTGTATAAGCTCTCGATTAAATCCGCACAATCAACTAGGCAGACCCTGTGTCTATGGAGTATATATTAAAGGTCATTGAGAGCTCCCACAAAAGAAAACATGCTAGTTCTGATAGCTGTGGACGTTGGATGTGAGAACACAGAAGAGTAGGACCAGATCAGAATCTGAGCTGCTCCCCACAGCAGGTCCAGAGATCAGCACAGCGTCAGAGGGCATCCTAGGGAGGGGAAGTGGACTGTGACTCCCAGCATGGGAAAGGACTCTGACAGCTGTGACTCAAGAAAAAGATTTAGTATTCTTATGTTTTGACTTGTTCTAGAGATTCTTTCTTTTAGGGGCTTCCCTGGTGGCTCCGAGGTTTAAGCATCTGCCTGCAATGTGGAAAACCCGGGTTCAATCCCTGGGTTGGGAAGATCCCCTGGAGAAGGAAATGCCAACCCACTCCAGTATTCTTGCCTGGGAAATCCCATGGATGGAGGAGCCTGGTGGCCTATAGTCCACAGGGTCTCAAAGAGTTGAACACAACTGAGCGACTTCACTTTCACTATAGATTCTTTAGGATTTTTTTTTTTCTTTTCTTCCCCTTTTCCCCCGCTCTGTTGTAGTCGATTTTATTGGCACTATGAAATCCAATTAAGCTTTTGAGCTTTTTTTTCTTTTCTTTTTTTCCTCAGTCACATTTTTTATTGTTGTTATAAAACCTCTCCCTCTATGTTGGGCTTTTGCAGGTCTGGATAGTTTTTTTTTTCCCCTCTCTCTCTTTTTTAAGTTTTAATTTTTAACTTTTTAAACCTATTATTATTTTTTCTACATTTATTCCTTTGTTTCCTTTTCCTACTGTTCTTTTCCCCTTGTGATTAATCTTTAATATATATAAATCTTCTTTATCTACCTCTGTTTAACTTTGCATATCTGTTCTCTCGTTTCTTTCTTTCCTTCAGTCTCAACATATTTGTTAGTTTTGTTTTCACTGCTTTATTCCCCATTTGGCACCTTGCTTTAGTTTTGTTTTCCAGTTTATGCTTTNTCCCCTTGTGATAGATCTTTAATATATATAAATCTTCTTTATCTACCTCTGTTTAACTTTGCATATCTGTTCTCTCGTTTCTTTCTTTCCTTCAGTCTCAACATATTTGTTAGTTTTGTTTTCACTGCTTTATTCCCCATTTGGCACCTTGCTTTAGTTTTGTTTTCCAGTTTATGCTTTAGTTACTTTTGTTCTGGTAGATATAATTTTTGGTTTCCTTTGTTCACTGGGCCAATCTATTGCTTTATTTTTGTTGGACTGTTTTTATTTTGCTTATGGGTGTATGTATATATGTGTATTTTCAGTCAATTTTTTATTGTTGTTATAAACCTCTACATCTATGTTGGGCTTTTGCGGTTCTGTGGAGTTTTCCTTTTTTAAAAAAGTTTCTTTATTCTTCCATTTAAATTTTTTTCTTTTCTCTTTTTTATAATTTTAACTTTTAATTTTCTTAAACCTAATATATTTTTTATACATTTATTGCTTTGCTTGCCTTTCCTACTGCTCTTTTCCCCTTGCAGTTAACCCTTCTATATACAAATCTTCATCTACCTCTATTTAACTTTACATATCTATTCTTTCCATTCTTTCTTTCCTTTCCTCTCAACGTATTTGTTAGTCATGCTTTTATTGCTTTATTCCCCACTTGGCACCTTGCTTTAGTTTTGCTTTCCAGTTTCTGCTATAGTTAGTTTTGTTCCTAACTGGTAAATATAATTTTTTATATCCTTTGTTTGCCAGGTCAATCTATTGCACTTTATTTGTGTTGGACTGTTCTGACTTTGCTCATGGGTGTATATGTATATGTGTACATTCCATTATTTTAATTATTATCTGCCTGATTTTGTCTGGGGTTCATCTTTGGTTTCTCATTTTTGGATATTTGTTTTAATCACACTTAATGCCATAACAAACCACTTGTGGAACCAAGCCTTTGGAGTGTGAGCACTGGCTCCAAGACCCTAGACTACTAGAGAAGTAACCCTCGAGGGTATCAAATAGTAAGAACTGACACCAAGGAAAGCACTGGAATACAAGACCCAGTATCACACAACCACCAATCGCACCCTGTGCAGGAAGCATCATGTAAACAGCAAAAAACAAAAGTGCAAACCCAATCATCAACAGACAGGATTACCACTTCGTTCAGCCTTGCCCATCAGAAGAAAAACAAAAACACACAAACAAAGACTTAGCACAAATCTCACCCGATAAGAAGCTTACACAAACCACTGGGCCAACCTTATAGGGCAGAAACCAAAGGAAGAAAGAATTCAACCTTGAAGCATGGGAAAGAAAGTTGGTCACTCAATCGTGCCTTACTCTTTGTGACTCCGTGGACTGTAGCCCATCAGGCTCCTCTGTTCATGGAACTCTCCAGGCAAGAATACTGGAATGGGTTGCCATTTCCTTCTCCAGGGGAGCTTCCTGACCCAGGGATCTAATTGAGGTCTCCCACATTGCAGGCAGACTCTTTACTGACTGAGCCACCAGGGAAGCCTGGGAAAAGGAGACCTCAAACACAATAAGATTAAAAAAAGAATAATGAAAAGGTAGATAAATGCTACACAAATGAAGGAACAAACTAGAAACACAGAAGTCCAAATATATGAAGAGGAAATAGGCAAACCCCCTGAAAAAGAATTCAGAATAATGATAGTAAAGATGATCAAAAACCTTGAAAGCAAAATGGAGAAAATGTAAGAATCAATTAACAAAGACCTAGAAGAAGTAAAGAATAAACATGCAGAGATAACACAATTATTGAAATTAAAATCACTCTAGAAGGAATCAGTAGCAGAATATCTGAAGGAGAAGAACGGATCAGTGAGCTGGAAGATAAAATGGTGGAAATAACTTCTGAAGAGAAGAATAAAGTAAAAAGAATGAAAAGAACTGAGGATAGTCTCAGAGACCTCTGGGACAATATCAAATGCACCAACATTCGAATTATAGGGGTTCCAGAAGAAGAAGAGAAAAAGAAAGGATATGAGAAAAATTTTGAAGAGATTATCTTTGAAAATTTCCCCAACATGGAAAAAGGAAACAGTCAAGTCCAATAGGCACGAAGAGTCCCATAGAGGATAAACACAAGGAAAAACATGCCAAGACACATGTTAATCAAACTGCTGCTGCTGCTGCTAAGTTGCTTCAGTTGTGTCCGACTCTGTGTGACCCCATAGACGGCAACCCACCAGGCTCACCCATCCCTGGGATTCTCCAGGCAAGAACACTGGAGTGGGTTACCATTTCCTTCTCTAATGCATGAAAGTGAAAAGTGAAAGTGAAGTTGTTCAGTTGTGTCTGACTCTTAACAACCCCATGGACTGCAGCCTACCAGGCTCNCCCTGGGATTCTCCAGGCAAGAACACTGGAGTGGGTTACCATTTCCTTCTCCAATGCATGAAAGTGAAAAGTGAAAGTGAAGTTGTTCAGTTGTGTCTGATTCTTAACAACCCCATGGACTGCAGCCTACCAGGCTCCTCCATCCATGGGATTTTCCAGGCAAGAGTACAAGCTAACAAATACTAAACACAAAGAAAGAATATTAAAAGCAGCAAGGGAGAAGCAACAAGTAACATACAAGGGAAACCCCATACACTTAACAGCTGATCTTTCAGCAGAAACTCTGGAGGTCAGAAGGGAATGGCAGATATATTTAAAGTACTGAAAGGGAAAAATCTACAACCAAGATTACTGTACCCAGCAAGGATCTCATTCAAGATTGATTGAGAAATCAAAAGTTTTGAGACAAGCATAAGTTAAGAGAATTCAAGTACCACCAAACCAGCTTTACAACAAATGTTAAAAGGACTTATATAGCCAAGAAATACAAGAGAGAAAAAAAAAAAAGATCTACAAAATCAACCACAAACAAGAAAATGATAATAGGAATATATATATTAATAATTACTTTAAATGTAAATTCACTAAATGCTCCAACCAAAAGACACAGACTGGCTAAATGGATACACAAACATGACTCATATATATGCTGTCTAAAAAAAAACGCACTTCAGACCTAAAGACACATATAAACTGAAAGTGAGAGGATGGAAAAAATATATTCCATGCAAATGGAAAGCAAAAGAAATCTGGAGTAGCAATCCTCATATCAGACAAAATAGACCATAAAATAAAGAATATTACAAGAGATAAGGAAGGACACTACATAATGATCAAAGGATCAATCCAAGAGGAAGATAACAATTGCAAATATCTATGCAACCCAACACAGGAGCACCTCAATACATAAGAGAAACACTAACAGACATAAAAGGAGAAATAGACAGTAACACAATAATAGTAGGAGACTTTAAAACCCCACTCACACCAATGGACAGATCATCAAAACAGAAAATTAATAAGGAAACACGAGTCTTAAATGATACATTTGATGAGATGCACTCAAATGCAGAAAATACACCTTCTTCTCAAGGGCACATGGAACATTCACCAGGAGAGCCCACANTAGGAGACTTTAAAACCCCACTCACACCAATGGACAGATCATCAAAACAGAAAATTAATAAGGAAACACGAGTCTTAAATGATACATTTGATGAGATGCACTCAAATGCAGAAAATACACCTTCTTCTCAAGGGCACATGGAACATTCACCAGGAGAGCCCACATCTTGGGTCACAAATCAAACCTCAGTAAATTAAAGAAAACTGAAATGGTATCAAGCATCTTCCAACCCTAGCGCTATGAGACTAGATCAGGAAAAAGAACTGTAAGAAGCACAAACATATGGAGATTAAACAACATGCTTGTAAATAGCCAACAGATTACTGAAGAAATCAAAAGGGAAACAAAAAATATTCTAGAAACAATGACAATGAAAACACAACAACTCAAAACCTATGGGATGCACCAAAAGCAGTCCTAAGAGGGAAGTTGATAGCAACACAACCCTACTTCAAGAAACAAGAAAAACATCGAACAGACAACCTAACTTTACACCTAAAACAACTGGAAAAAGAAGAACAGAAAACCCCCAAAGTTAGTAGAAAGTAAGAAGTCATAAATATCCTAGCAGAAATAAATGAGAACGCAATGAAAGAAACAATAGTAAAGCTTAATAAAACCACAAGCTGGTGCTTTGAGAAGATAAACAAAACTGACAAACCTTTAGCCAGACTCATGAAAAAAAAAAAAGAGAGAAGAATCAAATCAACAAAATTAGAAATTAAAAAGGAGAGGTTACAACAGACAAAGCAGAAATATAAAGCATAAGAGATTATTATAAACAACTATATGGCAGTAAAATGGATAACCTGGAATAAATGGACAGGATCTTAGAAAAATTCAATCTTCCAAGACTTAACCAGGGATAAATAGAAATTATGAACAACACAGTTACAAGCACTGAAATTGAAGCTGTGATCAAAAATCTTCCAAAAAACAAAAGCCCAGGACCAAATGGCTTCACAGGAGAATGCTATCAAACATTTAGAGAACTAATGCCTATTGTTCTAAAATTCTTTCTCAAAACTGCAGAGGAAAGAACACTTCCAAACTCATTCTGTGAGGCCACCATCACCCTGATACCAAAACCAGACAAAGGCAACGCACAAAAAGAAAACTAAAGGCCAATATCACTGATGAACATAGATGCAAAAATCCTCAACATAATTTTAGCAAACAGAATTCAGCAACACATCAAAAAGCTCATACACCATGATCAAGTTGGGTTTATTCCAGGGATGCAAGGATTCTTCAATATACACACATCAATCAATCCAATACACCATATTAACAAATTGAAAGATAAAAACCATATGATAATCTCAATAGATGGAGAAAAAGCCTTTGACAAAATTCAGCAAGAAATCTTCAAAAAATGGGCATAGAAGGAACCTACCTCAACATATTAAAGGCCATGTATGAGAAGCCTACAGCAAACGTTATTCTCAATGGTGAATAATTGAAAGCATTCCCTCTAAGAATAGGAACAAGACAAGGGTGTCCACTTTCACTAGTGTTATTCAACATAGTTTTAGAAGTCCTAGCTACAGCAATCAGAGAAGAAAAAGAAATAAAAGGAATCCAGATCAGAAAAGAAGTAAAGCACTCACTGTTTGCAGATGACATGATACTGTACATAAAAAACCTTAAAGATAATATCAGAAAATTGCTAGAGCTAATCAGTAAATTTAGTAAAGTTGCAGGATACAAAGTCAATACACAGAAATTACTTGCATTTCTATATACTAACAATGAAAAATCAGAAAGAGAAATTAAGGAATGAATCCCATTCACCACTGCAACAAAAAGAATTAAATATCTAGGAATAAACTTACCTAAGGAGACAAAAGAACTGTACACAGAAAATTGTAAGACACTGATGGTACAAAGCTACAGTCAAGACAGCATCCTAGTAGCACAAATATAGAAATACAGACCAATGAAACAAGATAGAAAGCCCAGAAATAAACCCATGCACCTATGGGTACCTTATTTTTGACAAAGAAGGCAAGAATATACAATGGAGAAAGACAGCCTCCTCAATAAATGTTGCTGGGAAAACTGGACAGCTACATGTGAAAGGATGAAGTTAGAACACTTCCTAACACCACACACAAAGATAAACTCAAAATGGATTAAAGACCTAAAGGTAAGATCAGAAACTATAAAACTCTTAGAGGAAAACTAAAGGTAAGATCAGAAACTATAAAACTCTTAGAGGAAAACTAAAGGTAAGATCAGAAACTATAAAACTCTTAGAGGAAAACATAGGCAGAACATGCAATGACGTAAATCAAAGCAAGATCCTCTATGACACGCCTCCTAGAGTAATGGAGATAGAAACAAAAGTAAACAAGTGGGACCTGATTAAACTTAAAAGCTTTTGCACAGCAGAGGAAACTATAAGGAAGGTGAAAAGACAACCCTCAGAATGGGAGAAAATAATAGTAAATGAAACAGCTAACAAAGGATTAATTTCCAAAATACACAAGCAGCTCATACAACTCAAAGCTAGAAAAACAAACAACCCAATCAAAAAGTGGGAAAAAGACCTAAACAGACATTTCTCCAAGGAAGACATACCAATGGCTAACAAATATGTGAAAAGATGCTCAACATCACTCATTATTAGAGAAATGAAAAGCAAAACCACAATGAGACATCACCTTACACCTGTCAGAATGGCCATCATCAAAAAGTCTACAAACAATAAATGCTGGAGAGGGTGTGGAGAAAAGGAAACACTCTTGCACTATTGGTGGGAATGTAAATTGATACAGCCACGATGGAAGACGGTATGAAGAGTCCTTAAAAAACTAGGAATAAAACCATCATATGACCCAGCAATCCCACTCCTAGGCATCTACACTGAAGAAACCAAAATTGAAGGAGACACATGTATCCCATTGTTCATCGCAGCACTATTTACAATAGCTAGAACATGGAGGTAATCTAGATGTCCATCTACAGATGAATGTGTAAAAAAGTGATGGTACATATACACGATGGAATGTTACTCAGCCATAAAAAGGAATGCATTTGAGTCAGTTCTGATGATATGGATGAACCTAGAACCTATTACACAGAGTAAAGTGAGTCAGAGAAAGATAAATATCGTATTCTAATGCACATATACGCAATCTAGAAAAATGGTACTGAAGAATTTATTTATAGGGCAGCAATAGAGAAATGGACATAGAGAATGGACTTATATACATGAGGAGGGGAGAGGAAAGGAGAGGAGAGGAGAGAGTGAGATATATGGAAAGAGTAACATGGAAACTTACATTCAGTTCAGTTCAGTTGCTCAGTCGTGTCTGACTCTTTGCAACCCCATGAATCGCAGCAGGCCAGGCCTCCCTATCCATCACCAACTCCCGGAGTTCACTCAGACTCTCGTCCATCGAGTCAGTGATGCCATCCAGCCACCTCATTCTCTGTCGTCCCCTTCTCCTGCCCCCAATCCCTCCCAGCATCAAACTCTTTTCCAATGAGTCAACTCTTTGCATGAGGTGGCCAAAGTATTGGAGTTTCAGCTTTAGCATCATTCCTTCCAAAGAAATCCCAGGGCTGATCTCCTTCAGAATGGACTGGTTGGATGTCCTTGCAGTCCAAGGGACTCTCAAGAGTCTTCTCCAACACCACAGTTCAAAAGCATCAATTCTTCGGTGCTCAGCCTTCTTCACGGTCCAACTCTCACATCCATACATGACTACTGGAAAAACCATAGATAGCCAACAAGAATTTGCTGTATGGCTCAGGAAACTCAAAAACGGGCTCTGTATCAACCTAGAGGGGTGGGATGGGAAGGGAGATNCCGATGCTAGTTACAAAGCAGTTTTTATACACCAAAAGCTATAAGCAGGTATAGGTGGGGTGAAGACGATCTCAGCAAACTGATTGGTGGGCATAACTTGACCTTTACAGAGATAGGTCTGAAAGCTATCAGGCTGTAACGGCTAACCGACCACCTCATACCTTGCGGCGGTTTAGCCAATTTTCTAGAAAGGATTAACAGAAAAACAATTACCCAGGGGGTCCCTTCTAAGGCCAGGAAACTAGACTATAGATTATCAGATAGAGGGCAGGTTCCTTTTCCATGAGTCATGACTAGCCCTTGAGAAACAGAACAAAGGGTAGTTTTAAAATTTAACTTTTTCTCTTCAATGGGAAGGAGGTTCAAAAGGGAGGTGATATATATATATACACCTATGGCTGATTCATGCTGAGGTTTGACAGAAAACAACACAATTCTGTAAAGACATTATCCTTCAATTAAAAAAATAAATTAAAAAAAAAAGCAACTTCTTTCTCATGGAGCATGGGAAACCTATACAGTTTCCCAATGGTGTTTTTGATATTTGAGACATACTTCCCGGGGAATATCAAAAGTAATAAAGATAGTCATTTTCCTTTAGGGCATGGTTCATCCAATCTTATGACTGATGCAAGTGTGAATGACCCTAAGTGAATGAGAGAAAGAAGGAAGGAGATTTGGGAAAAGGCAGTGCATTCTAAGGAAAGTCAGCACGGGAGTTGAATGATTTGATGCCACCAAGTACTATCTGCTGTCTCATGTGATTTGTTATTTAGTTAAGTAAGGAAGGGAAAAATGAAAGAAGGAACGGAGGGACTGAGGAAGGAGAAAGAAAAGGAAAATAAGGAAAGATGAAAGAGAAAGGAAGAAAAGGAAGAGCAGGGAAGGGCAAGAAAGGAGATGAAAAACACATATTGTTTGAAGGCTTAGAAAGCAGATACAATAGGAGAATTTTCTCTAGAACCTCTTTTATATGTAGGGAAGGATCAAGTAAATATTGATGTGTTTCATACTTCCAGAATCAGATGATCACAGGCTACAAGAGGCCCTAGAGAGGAGCACTGCAGTAGTTAGGAGTTAGTAAAGGGTTTCTGGCACAATGAAAAAATACGCTTTGAGGCTATAAAAATGGAATTTCAAGTAACACAGCACTGAAAAAACTCAGTTAATCTCTTTGAGTTGTAGTTTTCCCATTTATTAACAGCAATATTAGTATTGACCCTATAGAAGAGATGGAAGGATTAAAGTAAGTGTGACAGCATATTTAAAAGTGCCTTTCATGGTGCTGGGTATGCACTAGGTGCTTAATAAACATTAATCTCATTAACTCTAGCTTGAGACGAGAGGCCAGTTAGATAGGAAGGATAGTATAGACGAAACCAATCCTGTAGCTCTGAATAAGATAGATAACTATTGCAAGGAAGGAATTGTCAAGAAGTCTGAAGAAAAGTCAAAAAGTAAGTGAAGCTAGAAGTAGGAAAACAGAGCCAAGGTCACGCCACAGGAATAGCCTGCTTAGAACATTGACCTAAAAAACACTGTTGCCAGCCCATGCTGGCACTGCCCCTGGATTCTCAAGGCCATACCACTACTGTGAATGGTTTTGATACTGTTATGTATCTTTGTGTTACTCCCACATTTGGAGTTTTGAGTGGGAATGTGTCAGATTGTCAGAGACTAAGTAAAATGCCCACACTCTAGCATGAGAACGATCTAATCCATTTGTCAAGAGTCCCATGAAAGGAGACTCCTTCTAAATAAAAGGGAGTTATAATAGTGAGTAGCCAAGAAAAGGACAAATGGTTTCTGTATTATTTAGAATAATGCTAGCAACTGTAACGAAGCAACCCCCAAATTTCAGTGACCTAATATAATAGAAGCTTATTGTTCACTCATCCAACATTCCAGTGTAGGTGTTCCTCGCGTGGTGGGCAGCTTTCCTCCACATGGTGTTTCAGGGCCCGAGGTATCGTCCATCTTGTGGCCTCACTATCCCTAGAGTCCTCTGTATTCAACTGGAGAATAGGGAAGAAGGCAAGCAGGAGAGGAGTCCTGCTTCTTAAAGATCCCAGCTATCCCTGGATATAGGAGCAAGCTTGGCCATGCGATCCCTGCCTGGCCAGCCACTTCCTAGCAACTCCACACTACAGAAAGGGAATTGCAAAAGTGTGGTTGCCAATATGCTGCCTATGACACATCCTGTACTGAATCAATGTATGTGGTAAAGTGTGTGGGGTTGGGGATCAGGGAAGTAAAGATGAAAGCAAACTGAAAAGATGGGGAACTCTTTGAGTAGGGGATTAGAGAGTAGGGAAAGAGATAGTACACCAGGAAGTGGAAGTAAGTGGGGAACATCAATCCCGGGGTGAAGGATAGTTTGAAAAATGCAGCATTCCTGACAACCTCTTTCCTATGACTGTTGCACTGAATTCCTTCTGTGTATAGGGCACTTGGTGAAGTGCAGAGGTTGACAAGGGTGAGATAATGGTAGGTATCTCCGCGAGACTTCTAAACTTTTGGGAAGATGTAAATGTATATAGAAAGGTAAGTTTTGTTTTTTTAGGTAGCACTTAGGAAGTATCAAGTGAATGGTGCGGGCAAGCACCATAAAAGTTCAAAATAGGAAGTTGCCACTGACTGTTGAGGGCTTAGAGCAGGTGTTTATAGTTCAGGTTCTCCAAAAAGCTGACACCCAGACACGACTGAATGTGTAAGAAATGTATTAAGGTAAATGCCTGGGAGAGAAAGGGCTTCCCTGGTGGCTCAGAGGGTAAAGACAGCAGCAATGTGGGATACCTGGTTTGATCTGTGGGCTGGGAAGATCCCCTGGAGGAGAGCATGGCAACCCACTCCAGTATTCTTGCCTGGAGCATCCCCATGGACCGAGGAGCCTGGTGAGCTACAGGCTCACCACATGGTCACATTACTCACATAGTCTCAAAGAGTTGGACACAACTGAGTGACTAAGCACAGCACAGCAGTGAGAGAAAATGCAGCAGGAGCCAGGGGAGTCTGGGAGAGACTCTAGACTATGAGTATAAGGTAAACCTGACTCTGAGTGAAGGAGAATGTGAGAAGTGATCTGAGTGGAAGCATCTTTTTATTTTTGCCTGTGCAATGCATCATATGGGACCTTAGCTCCCTGACCAGGCACTGAAACTGCATGCCCTGCAGTGGACGCTCAGAATCTTAACCCATGGACCTCCAGAGAAGTCCTGCTGCTGCTAAGTCGCTTCAGTCGTGTCCGACTCTATGTGACCCCATAGACGGCAGCCCACCAGCCTCCCCTGTCCCTGGGATTCTCCAGGCAAGAATACTGGAGTGGGTTGCCATTTCCTGCTCCAATGTATGAAAGTGAAAGTGAAGTCGTTCAGTTGTGTCTGACTCTTAGCGACCCCAAGGATTGCAGCCTACCAGGCTCCTCCATCCATGGGATTTTCCAGGCAAGAGTACTGGAGTAGGGTGCCACTGCCTTCTCCAAGAGAAGCCCTAGGTGAAAGCATCTTAAACTGCAGAGTAGGGTAAGGAAAGTGGAGCCAGACCATCCAGGAGTCCTTGAGTAAAGTCACCCACCTGATAAGCCCCACATCTCCCAGGAACTTCAGTTTCCCTGCCACCCTCAGTCATTGACTAGGAGCAGCCTACAGGATGTACAGCCTCGGAGAAAATCCAGCCAGGGAATTCGGAGACAGCAGCGAGGCCCTTGGTCCGTTGTATTCCTTGAAGCTGGAGATCTGAAAGGTATATCCTCAGGGCCACCACAGTCTACCCTCCACCCCCACCCAGATCTGTCTCTTCCCATAGGTTTAGGAAGCAGTTCCTCCCTCTTCCTGTGGGCCTTTCTTTCTGAGAGGAAACTCAAAAAAGGGCATTTAGTGGCACAAGCTGTAGCTTCTGTAGCTGCAGTTACTCTCAGAGCCACAGCAGGTGCTCATCCTCTCCATCCTCACCACCCATTCTCAAATCCCCTCATGCTCAGCATTCACCTTGGTGGGTCTTGTTGACTTAACTGGTGATGTGACCCAAACTTTCATCCTGGAAGAGTCTGAACCTTTCTCAGGCCACACTGCATTTATGGCTACAACAGAGTACCAGGAGGCACCTAAGTGGATCACTTGGCTTCCACATGTTTCCTCCTTATCCCCATTGTGTAAAAGCCAGGTCCCCACCCAGCTAAACAGAGTCAGTTACCCTTACTGGGTAGTGATTTCTCTCACCTGTGGTCCTGGATGCACAGAACTCAAAGAGCCATGGCAGCAGCTGCAGCTTGTAGTTCAAAGGGGTCCTCATTGTGTCTTCTGGCAAAAGTGTGTCCTGTTTGGGGACTTGGATGGCTAACCTGCAGAGTTAAGAGTTGTGGGTCTAGGGACTTCCCTGGTGATCCAGTGTTAAGACTCTGCATGACCAATGCAAAGGGCCTTGGGTTCAATCCCTGGTCAGGGCAATAGAGCCCACATGCTAAAGATCCCATGTGCCACAACTAAGACCAGGCACAGCCAAGTAAAAAAAAAAAAAAAAGTGTGGTGGGTCCAGGAACCACAAAACTCCTTGGTGGGACATTTGGTGTGATAGCAAGCGAGGTCACTTCTGCTTCTATCTCTTGGTTCCTAGACCCATGTATCTTTCCTAATGAGGACATAGCACCATGTAGAGATCTCTGCTTAAACACATACACTGTGTCTTGTATGTGTTAAATTAGATGGGCACTCCATCCACCAAACTCTACGCTGTAACTTGCTGCCCCTGTTGAGTACTTCAGTGCCCTTGGAGGCCACTGCAGACCTGCCTTAGCTGAGCATTCCAACGTCTCCGGAGCTCTGCTACTCTAACAATTAGGTCTTCATCCTGCAACTCAGCTGTGTATTCCCTTCCCCTGATGGACATAAAGGTCTCTTTGTAAGCAATTCCAAAGGCCTATGGCTTCTTGCTTAACCAAAAATTGCTTGTTGTTAATGGGCTTCCGTCTCTCATGATTTCTCTGCAGGCATCAATACAACTTGGTAGTAACCACTCAGTTTTGCTTTGTAAGCATATTTCTTCCCATGTTTTTATTTATTTATGATTGTCATTATTATTATTATTATTATTGCCATGCCACATGACATGCAGGATCTTAGTTCCACAACCAGGGATCAAATCTGTGTGCCTTGCATTGCAAGTGTGGTGTCAGCCACTGGACTGCCACGGAAGTACCCCCCAATCCCGCTCCCATGTTTTAAAATGCTTGTGTCATCACATCTGCCACAGCATTCCCATCCATTGGGCCATTTCTGTGGGTTAACACTGGTAGAATCTTTAGTGGTTGAGCTACTACCTATGTTCCGCCTACAAACCAGCTTGGTGTGCCTTTGAATAGACAGTAGATAACGTGAACGTGAAGTCACTCAGTCGTGTCCAACTCTTTGCGACCCCAGGGACTGTAGCCTACCAGGCTCCTCCGCCCATGGGATTTTCCAGGCAAGAATACTGGAGTGGGGTGCCATTTCCTTCTCCAGGAGATCTTCCTGACCCAGGGATTGAACCCGGGTTTCCCGCATTGTGGGCAGACGCTTTACCGTCTGAGCCACAGTAGATAAAGCCAGTCCAAATTCTTCTCTTACCACCTGTTTTATTGGACCACTTCTGGTACCACTTGTGGAAGTCCAGGTCACTGAGAAATGATGCCAGACAAGACTATCATGCAAGAAATGTATTAGAGGAAATGGCTGTAGAGAAAATAGGGAGTAAAAAAAAAAAAAAAAAAAATGCTAAAAGAGCCATCAGGTTACAAAACAAGTCTGACTCTGAG
>SJYX01000464.1:185822-195949 GCA_006410675.1 Oreotragus oreotragus
GGAAAAGACTCTGATGCTGGGAGGGATTGGGGGCAGGAGGAGAAGGGGATGACAGAGGATGAGATGGCTGGATGGCATCACCGACTCGATGGACATGAGTTTGAGTAAACTCTGGGAGTTGGTGATGGACAGGGAGGCCTGGTGTGCTGCAATTCATGGGGTCGCAAAGAGTTGGACACAACTGAGTGACTGAACTGAACTGAACTGAGGCTTTATTAACCAGAAAGTTATGGACTCTACAGAACATGTAATACAAGGACAAGAAAGGCCAATTTAATATAGCATGGTTGAAAGTAGTGATTGGACAATAAATGAGTCAAACAGTAGGGGCCCTCTGTGGTTTTGAAGAATATAGCTTTAGTAAATGGTGGAGACAGAAATCTGATTTCAAGAGATGAAAAAAATTGAAATAAGGTTGAATTCCACCAAAAGTTTGACAGATCAAAGGAAGAGAGATGAAGGGGTCTGAAAGATGGTTTTTGAAACATATGCCCCAGTTAGACCTGAGGAACGTAGCAATGAGGGATGGAAGGCTGAAAAAGTATTCAATAAGATTCGGGAAAACCGTGGAGCAAATTCCTGGAGGAAGCCAGAAACAGAAGGCAAAGATAAAAGATGGGGAATTATGGACTATTTTGATGCAGACAAGGAAAAAACCCCTCAAGTTTCTCCTTAAAGTAGAGAGGTAGGGTCTGCTTAGAACTGCAAGGTGAGATGGGAGTTCAAAGACATGAGAATGTGGGAAAGATTTGGAACAGACAGCCCCATTCCACAGCTAAGAAAGAGCTGGCCCATTCGAATAAGACTTCAGTAGTAAAAGGAGCTACCATTTGTGATGCCTACGATATGCTGGTTAGTATGCTAGACACTTACATACACCACTTCACTAAAAATGAAAAAGTTTTCCAGTTTGCTGCTACCTCCGTAACTACTCCTTCTCTGTCTTTTTTGTGAGATGCTCTTCTCTGCTCTTTGTTTAAATATTGGTGGTCCTCAGGGTTTCATTCTTAGCCTTTTTCTCTTCTTATTTCCTCTGGGTAATTCTTGTCTTTCCCATGATTGCTCTTGCCAGCTGACTGCCAGGTTTATATCTATAATCCAGATTCCTCCCTTCCATACCTGGAGCACCAGACTCATCAAACTGCCTACTGGACATTTCATTTGGATGTTTCATAGCAACTATAAATGTCCAAAACCTGCTTTTATAATTTCCCTCCACACTCATTTTACCTACTAAGTTCCCTATTCTGAATTTATAGAACATTAAGAGTGGAGACTGTGGAACCAGACAACTGGGACTCAGTTCTCACCTCACATTAATTGTGTGACCTTGAACAAATTACTGGACCTCTGTGCCTCAGCTTCCCCATAAGCAAAATGGGGATGATAAAAATAGCAATTACCTCATAAGGATGTTGAACAGATTAACAAGTTAATATACTTAAATGACTTCGATCAGTGCCTAGCACATGATAAGGCCATGTAAGTGTTTGTCATTATTGTTGGCAAAATAAGAGAACTTGGACATCACTTGTGACTGTCCCTCATTCTCACATTCCATCTTTCATCAAGTTCTACTGATTCAGTCTCCTAATATCTCTCCTCCTTCACTGACACCTCCTTAGCTTGATGCCCAAGATCAAGAGTTAGAAAATGTATTAATGTAAGAGGTCAGTTAGTAAATATTTCAGGCTTTGTGGGTCACAACTACTCAAATCTCCTGAAGTAATAAAAAAATTATATAAATTCATAAATGATTGAGTGTGGCTGTGTTCCAATAACATTTATTTGTGAACACTGAGATTTGAATTTAATGTGCCATGAAATATTATTATTTTAAAAAGGTTTAAATGTAAAAAATTCTTATTTTGTATACCATACAAAAATAGGCCTTTGATCTGTAATTGCCAACTCCTGGGCAAGATAATTTTTTGATGCGATATTGCAATAACTTCTTAATTGGTCTCTCGGCTTCTGATCTTGTACCTGCTCCTTGCAAAATCTATTTTTTACAATATCCCATTACTCTTCAGTTCAGTTCAGTCGCTTAGTTGTGTCCGACTCTTTGTGACCCCACGAATCGCAGCATACCAGGCCTCCCTGTCCATCACCAACTCAAGGAATTCACTCAAACTCACGTCCATCGAGTCCGTGATGCCATCAAGCCATCTCATCATGCTCTGTCGTCCCCTTTTCCTCCTGCCCCCAGTCCCTCGCAACATCAAACTCTTTTCCAATGAGTCAACTCTTCGCATGAGGTGGCCAAAGTATTGGAGTTTCAGCTTTAGCATCATTCCTTCCAAAGAAATCCCAGGGCTGATCTCCTTCAGAATGGACTGGTTGGATCTCCTTGCAGTCCAAGGGACTCAAGAGTCTTCTCCAACACCACAGTTCTAAAGCATCAATTCTTTGGCGCTCAGCCTTCTTCACAGTCCAGCTCTCACATTTATACACGACTACTGGAAAAACCATAGCCTTGACTAGATGGACCTTAGTTGGCAAAGTAATGTCTCTGCTTTCGAATACGCTATCTAGGTTGGTTATAACTTTTCTTCCAAGGAGTAAGCGTCTTTTAATTCATGGCAGCAATCACCATCTGCAGTGATTTTGGAGCCCAAAAAATAAAGTCTGACACTGTTTCCACTGTTTCCCCATCTATTTCCCATGAAGTGATGGGACCGGATGCCATGATCTTCGTTTTCTGAATGTTGAGCTTTAAGCCAACTTTTTCGCTCTCCTCCTTCACTTTCATCAAGAGGCTTTTTAGCTCCTCCTCACTTTCTGCCATAAGGGTGGTGTCATCAGCATATCTGAGGTTATTGATATTTCTCCCGGCAATCTTGATTCCAGCTTGTGTTTCTTCCAGTCCAGCGTTTCTCATGATGTACTCTGCATATAAGTTAAATAAGCAGGGAGACAATATACAGCCTTGACGTACTCCTTTTCCTATTTGGAACCAGTCTGTTGTTCCATGTCCAGTTCTAACTGTTGCTTCCTGACCTGCATACAGATTTCTCAAGAGGCAGGTTAGGTGGTCTGGTATTCCCATCTCTTTCAGAATTTTCCACAGTTTATTGTGATCCACACAGTCAAAGGCTTTGGCATAGTCAATAAAGCAGAAATAGATGTTTTTCTGGAACTCTCTTGCTTTTTCCATGATCCAGCGGATGTTGGCAATTTGATCTCTGGTTCCTCTGCCTGTTCTAAAACCAGCTTGAACATCAGGGAGTTCACGGTTCACATATTGCTGAAGCCTGGCTTGGAGAATTTTGAGCATTACTTTACTAGCGTGTGAGATGAGTGCAATTGTGCGGTAGTTTGAGCATTCTTTGGCATTGCCTTTCTTTGGAATTGGAATGAAAACTGACCTTTTCCAGTCCTGTGGCCACTGCTGAGTTTTCCAAATTTGCTGGCATATTGAGTGCAGCACTTTCACAGCATCATCTTCCAGGATTTGAAACAGCTCAACGGGAATTCCATCACCTCCACTAGCTTTGTTCTTAGTGATGCTTTCTAAGGCCCACTTGACTTCACATTCCAAGATGTCTGGCTCTAGATTAGTGATCACATCCTCATGATTATCTGGGTCGTGAAGATCTTTTCTGTACAGTTCTTCTGTGTATTCTTGCCACCTCTTCTTAATATCTTCTGCTTCTGTTAGGTCCATACCATTTCTATCCTTTATCGAGCCCATCTTTGCATGAAATGTTCCCTTGGTATCTCCAATTCTCTTGAAGAGATCTCTAGTCTTTCCCATTCTGTTGTTTTCCTCTATCTCTTTGCATTGATTGCTGAAGAAGGCTTTCTTATCTCTTCTTGCTATTCTTTGGAACTCTGCATTCAGATGCTTATATCTTTTCTTTTCTCCTTTGCTTTTCGCCTCTCTTCTTTTCAGTGCTATTTGTAAGGCTTCTCCAGACAGCCATTTTGCTTTTTTGCATTTCTTTTCCATGGGGATGGTCTTGATCCCTGTCTCCTGTACAATGTCACGAACCTCATTCCATAGTTCATCAGGAACTCTGTCTATCAGATCTAGGCCCTTAAATCTATTTCTCACTTCCACTGTATAATCATAAGGGATTTGATTTAGGTCATACCTGAATGGTCTAGCGGTTTTCCCTACTTTCTTCAATTTAAGTCTGAATTTGGAAATAAGGAGTTCATGATCTGAGCCACAGTCAGCTCCTGGTCTTGTTTTTGTTGACTGTATAGAGCTTCTCCATCTTTGGCTGCAAAGAATATAATCAATCTGATTTCGGTGTTGACCATCTGGTGATGTCCATGTGTAGAGTCTTCTCTTGTGTTGCTGGAAGAGGGTGTTTGCTATGACCAGTGCATTTTCTTGGCAAAACTCTATTAGTCTTTGCCCTGCTTCATTCCGCATTCCAAGGCCAAATTTGCCTGTTACTCCAGGTGTTTCTTGACTTCCTACTTTAGCATTCCAGTCCCCTATAATGAAAAGGACATCTTTTTTGGGTGTTAGTTCTAAAAGGTCTTGTAGGTCTTCATAAAACCGTTCAACTTCAGCTTCTTCAGCATTACTGGTTGGGGCATAGACTTGGATAACTGTGATATTGAATGGTTTGCCTTGGAAACGAACAGAGATCATTCTGTCGTTTTTGAGATTGCATCCAAGTACTGCATTTCAGACTCTTTTGTTGACCATGATGGCTACTCCATTTCTTCTGAGGGATTCCTGCCCGCAGTAGTAGATATGATGGTCATCTGAGTTAAATTCACCCATTCCAGTCCATTTTAGTTTGCTGACTTCTAGAATGTTGATGTTCACTCTTGCCATCTCTTATTTGACCACTTCCAATTTGCCTTGATTCATGGACCTGACATTCCAGGTTCCTATGCAATATGGCTCTTTATAGCATTGGACCTTGCTTCTATCACCAGTCACATCCACAGCTGGGTATTGTTTTTGCTTTGGCTCCATCATTTCATTATTTCTGGAGTTATTTCTCCACTGATATCCAGTAGCGTGTTGGGCACCTACTGACCTGGGGAGTTCCTCTTTCAGTATCCTATCATTTTTCCTTTTCATACTGTTCATGGGGTTCTCAAGGCAAGAATACTGAAGTGGTTTGCCATTCCCTTCTCCAGTGGACCACATTCTGTCAGACCTCTCCACCATGACCCACCTGTCTTGGGTTGCCCCACGTGCATGGCTTAGTTTCATTGAGTTAGACAAGGCTGTGGTCCTAGTGTGATTAGATTTACTAGTTTTCCGTGAGTATGGTTTCAGTGTGTCTGCTACCTCTGATACCCTCTTGCAACATCTACCATCTTACTTGGATCATAGCCTTGTCTAATTCAGTGAAACTATGAGCCATGCCTTATAGGGCCACCCAAGACACATGGGTCATAATAGAGAGTTCTGACAAAACGTGGTCCACTGGAGAAGGAATGGCAAACCACTTCAGTCTTCTTGCCTTGAGATCTCCATGAACACTATGAAAAAGCAAAAAGATATGACATTGAAAGATGAACTCCCCAGATTGGTAGGTGCCCAATATGCTACAAGACAAGAGTGGATAAATAACTCCAGAAAGAATGAAGAGACCGAGCTAAAGCGAAAACCACACCCAGGTATGGATGTGACTGGTGATGGAAGTAAAGTCTGATGCTGTAAAGAGCAATATTGCATAGGAACCTGGAATATTAGGTCCATGAATCAAGGTAAATTGGAAGTCGTCAAACAGGAGGTGGCAAGAGTGAACACTGACATTTTAGGAATCAGTGAACTATAATGGACCAGCCTGGGGAAATTTAATTCAGATGACCATTACATCTACTACTGTGGGCAAGAATCCCTTAGAAGAAATGGAATAGCCCTCATAGTCAACAAAAGAATCCAAAATGCAGTACTTGGGTGCAGTCTCAAAAAATGACAGAATGATCTCTGTTCATCTCCAAGGCAAACCATTCAATATCACAGTAATCCAAGTCTATGCTCCAACCACTAATGCCAAAGAAGCTGAAGTTGAATGGTTCTATGAAGACCTATAAGACCTTCTAAAACTAACCCCCCCAAAATATGTTCTTTTCATTATAGGGGACTGGAATGCAAAAGTAGGATGTTAAGAGATACCTGGAATAACAGGCAAATTTGTCCTTGGAATACAAAATGAAGAAGGGCAAAGGCTAACAGAGTTTTGCCAAGACAATGCACTGGTCATAGCAAACACCCTCTTCCAACAACACAAGAGAACATTCCACACATGGATATCACCAGGTGGTCAATACTGAAATCATATTGATTATATTCTTTGCAGCTGAAGATAGAGAAGCTCTATACAGTCAGCAGAAACAAGACCAAGAGTTGACTGTGGCTCAGATCATGAACTCCTTATTGGGAAATTCAGACTTAAATTGAAGAAAGTAGGGAAAACCACTAGACCATTCAGGTATGACCTAAATCTCACGTTTTTCCAGCACCATATTGAAGTATTTGTCTTATTGCATTATAACTGTATATTCATTTCTGTCTTTTCTGCTAGACTGGAACTCTTGAGGCTGTCTTTCTCACCTGTGTACTCATAGTGCCTATATTAGAATTACATTTGATGACTATATGACTCTCCATGGTAATCCTTCAAGGTAAGTATTTTTATCCCCATTTTATAGATGAGAAGACTAAAGCTCAGAGAGCTTGGATATTTTCCCCAAATCTACACAGTAAATATTGGAATAAAGATTTGTTCATACTAATATCACTACCCCACGCCACCCCCGCCAAAACACAAGAATAACAAGAAAGTTTGGCTCGACTTCAGGTTAGAAAGCTTTTTTAAACTTTTTTAAAGTTAATTTACAGTTAACTTTAACTTTTAATTTTAACTAAAATTAACTGCAGTACAGTTAATTTACAATTTGTGTTAATTTAGTTTCAGATGTACAGCATACATACATACATACATATGTAAAACAGGTTAGAAATCTTCATTCTTAGCCTGTTTTCTGTTGCAAATACCATGTTTTCCCAATTTTACTGAGAAATCATTGACATACATAACTGTGTAAGTTTTAAGTATATAGCAAGATGGTTTGATTTACATATGTCGTGAAATGATTATGATAGGTTCAATTATCATTCATCTTCTCATATAGATACAATGAAAAAAATAAATAAGAAAAAAGGAAAATGTTTTCTCCTCATGATGAGAAATCTTAGGGTTTACTCTCTTAACACGTTTACTATTTATTATATATCAGTGTTAGTTATAGTCATCATATTGTACATTACATCCCTAGAGTTTATTTATCTTATAACTGAGAGTTTGTACCTTTTGACTACATTTCTCCAGTAGTCTCTCTTCCCACCCATCACCCCTAGTAACCACAAATCTGATATATTTTTCTGAGTTTTTATTTTCAGATCCCACAAATAAATGAGATCACACAGTACTGTCTCTCTGTTTGACTTATTGCAGGCAGAGAGCATAATGCCTTCAGCATAACGCCTTCAGGATCTATCCATATTGTCACAAATGGTAGGATTTTCTTGTTGTTTTTTTTTTTTTTAATGGCTGAATAATTTGGCATTGTATGTATGCCAGAACTTCTATATCCATTTATCTAGGGATGGAGAGTTAGCTTGTTTTCATGTCTTGGCTATTGTAAATAATGCTGCAGTGAACATGGAAGTGCAGCTATCTTTTTGAGTTACTGTTTTCATTTCCTTTGGATATATTCCCAGAAGTGCGATTGCTGGATCATATGGTAGTTCTATTTTTTATGTTTTGAGGATCCTCCATACTGTTTTCCACAGTGTCTGTACAAATTTAGATTCCCACCAACAGTGCACCTGGGTTCCCTTTTTTCCTTACATCCACACCAGCATTTGTTATTTACTGTCATTTTGATGGTGGCCATTCTAACATATTTGTTGGCTCAGAGGTTAAAGCGTTTGCCTGCAATGTGGGAGACCCGGGTTCGATCCCTGGGTCGGGAAGATCCCCTGGAGAAGGAAATGGCAACCCACTCCAGTACTATTGCCTGGAGAATCCCATGGACGGAGGAACCTGGTGGGCTATAGTCCCCGGGGTCGCAAAGAGCCAGACACGACTGAGCGACTTCACTCACTCACTCATTCTAACAGATTTGAGGTGATATATCATTGGAGTTTCAATTTGCATTTTCTCTAATGACTAGTGATGTTGAGCATCCTTTAATGTACCTCTTGACCTTCTGTATATCTTATTTGGAGAAATATCTATTCAGGTCCCTTTGCTTTTTTGTCAATTTTTAAATTGGATTTTTTCTTTTGTGTTATATAAGTTATTTTTATATTGTGGATAGGTAACCCCTTACCAGATAAATGGTTTGCAAATATTTTTTCTCATCCCACAGGCTGTCTTTTCAGTTTGTTGATGGTTTCTTCTTCTGTGCAGAGCTTTTTAGTTTGATATAGTCCCTTGTTTATTTTGCTTTTGTTGATTGTGACTTAGATGTCATATCCAAAAGATCATTGCTGAGACCAATATGAAGGAGCTTTAGTCCTACGCTTACTCCTAGGAGTTTCACAGTTTCTGGTCTTACATTTAAGTCATTAGTCCATTTTGAGTTAAGTGTTGTAAGAAATGAATTCAGTTTCATTCTTTAACATGTGAGTATCCAGTTATCTCACCACCATTTATTAAAAAGACTTGTCTTTTTTCCAGAGTATTCTTGGCCCCCTTTCCAAATATTAGTTGACCATATATGCTTAGGTTTATTTCTTGGCTCTCAATTCTGTTCCACTGGTTTAGTTGTCTGTTTTTATGCCAGTACTATACTGTTCTGCAGAGAAGGCAATGGCACCCCACTCCAGTACTCCAGTACTCCATGGAAAATCCCATGGATGGAGGAGCCAGGTGGGCTGCAGTCCATGGGGTCACTACAAGGCAGACACAACTGAGAGACTTCANAGTTGTCTGTTTTTATGCCAGTACTATACTGTTCTGCAGAGAAGGCAATGGCACCCCACTCCAGTACTCCAGTACTCCATGGAAAATCCCATGGATGGAGGAGCCAGGTGGGCTGCAGTCCATGGGGTCACTACAAGGCAGACACAACTGAGAGACTTCACTTTCACTTTTCAATTTCATGCACTGGAGAAGGAAATGACAACCCACTCCAGTGTTCTTGCCTGAAGAATCCCAGGGACGGGGAGCCTGGTGGGCTGTTGTCTATAGGGCTGCAAAGAGTCAGACACGACTGAAGCGACTTAGCAGCAGCAGCATACTGTTCTGATGACTACAGCTCTATAGTATAGCTTGAAATCAAGAAGTGTGATACCTCCTGCTTTGTTCTTCTTTCTCAGGAGTTCTTGGCTCCTTAGGATCTTGTGTGGTTCAAAGATCATTTTTTAAGCCTTATTGTTCAGGAGTGTCTCCTAAGATATCTTTACAGATCTCATTTTATCCAAGAGATATACCCTTTTAGAAACAATTTCTGAAATCCCTTTTTTCCTGTCCCTAAGCAGTATGCAGGTCAGGAAGCAAAAGTTAGAACTGGACATGGAACAACAGACTGGTTGCAAATAGGAAAAGGAGTACCTCAAGGCTGTATATTGTCACTCTGCTTATTTAACTTATATGCAGAGTACATCATGACAAACACTGGGCTGGAAGAAACACAAGCTGGAATCAAGATTTCCAGGAGAAATATCAATAACCTTAGATAGGCAGATGACACCACTCTTATGGCAGAAAGTGAAGAGGAACTAAACAGCCTCTTGATGAAAGTGAAAGAGGAGAGCGAAAAAATTGGCTTAAAGCTCAACGTTCAGAAGACTAAGATCATCACATCTGGTCCCATCACTGCATGGCAAATAGATGGGGAAACAGTGGAAACAGTATCAGACTTTATTTTTTCGGGCTCCAAAATCACTGCAGATGGTGACTGCAGCCATGAAATTAAAAGACGCTTACTCCTTGGAAGAAAAGTTATGACCAACCTAGATAGCATATTCAAAAGCAGAGACATTCCTTTGCCAACAAAGGTCCGTCTAGTCAAGGCTATGGTTTTTCAAGTAGTCGTGTATGGATGTGAGAGCTGGATTGTGAAGAAAGCTGAGCACCGAAGAACTGATGCTTTTGAACTGTGGTGTTGGAGAAGACTCTTGAGAGTCCCATGGA
>SJYX01000464.1:198570-230093 GCA_006410675.1 Oreotragus oreotragus
GATGAGATGGCTAGATGGCATCACCAACTTGATGGACGTGAGTTTGAGTGAACTCCGGGAATTGGTGATGGACAGGGAGGCCTGGTCTGCTGCAATTCATGGGGTCGCAAAGAGTTGGACACAACTGAGAGACTGAACTGAACTGAAGCAGTTTCCTCTCTTGCCGGGGTCCAGTGCCGGTGGATCCAGGGTAATTCGAAGGAGAGACCGAGTAGGTGTCCTAGGAAAAAACTTATTTAATTACAGATATATAGAGAGATTAGAAACAGATAGTGTAGTAGGAAAATTAGTGGAGAAAAAGAGGCTGAATAACTTGGTTTACGTGGAATACCAATCACCACCTACACAGGCCACAGGCGTCTTTCTGTTCTCCCGAAAGAGAGGAGGCACCGAGGCCTCCCCGGTCCAGTGCCCAGGCAGAATTAGCAGGCTTGGTGAGTACCCACATACCAGATGGGAATTCAGCCAGAAGGGGAAAGAACAACACGGGGGAATCAGTCTTTCCAGAAACTGATCCCATTTCTTTATTTTTCAGGTTTGCTTATATACTTTATGTTATACATAGGGATGAATACAGAGTCACGTGGGGGTTAGCAGACCTGACCCTTGTCAAAATCAGGTGCTTCATATAAAATTATACAAAGGTCTTATGGGTTTTACATCACCTTCTGGCCATGAGGCCTGCTGACATTTTATGGCCCTTTCTGATAATGGTCAGTTAACCAGAAAACTTATTTTTTCCAGGGATGATTTTTTCTTAAACCAGGAGCCACCCTCCAAATAAAGTTGCATTCCTATAGGGTGAGGGTGTAGTGGGTTATAATCAAGAAAGGAATTTACTTAGCCTAAGGTTTAACATGATTAATCTTAAAGGTTAATACTTATTTCTCCTATATGCTAGTTATATTGATTATAAGGACAGGGAATATGGAGATTTAGCAGCAAATATTGGCTCAACAAATGAAAAACCCTTCACCAGTATAATTTCTAATCAACCCACTATACTATACTAATAATTTTCTATCTTCTCAAAAGAGTCTGTATTTAGAAAGTTTTAAAGCATCTCGTGCCTCTCACGGTTCGGAGGCTGTAAACAATTACATGTGGTCGGACAAACCCGCTCAGGCAGGCTAGAGAAACTTCAGAGGGATTTGTAAGTTGAAACACTCTTGTCACACCCAGGAATTTTTATTGACTTGGAGCTGTAAGTTAACTCCTTCTCCAGAGAGGTAATGGTGATGGGGGAGAGCCCCCCATAAAGTCAGAGGTGTAGGTGAGAGCATAAAACAGACTCTGGTTTTGGGGGTAGATGTTTGGGAACAGGGGGGTTCTTGAGGCTTGATCCCACCTTTGCGTATGCCGAAGCCTCCTTCCTCATGACCTTTGCCATGGGCGGAGTTCCTCAGGCTGGCTCCCGGCACTCTCTCATTTCACATAGCAGCAATTCCAAACTCTTGTCACTCTCTCGATGAAATTTTCTTGCTACCTTCCCTAATACTAAAATTCTGAACATTCAAATTTATGACTAAGGCTCTTTTAGTCCTACCTTATTGACTCAACCTGCTTGACTAGAGAACTCAATCATGTAATGCTAAACCCTGTATAGTAAGTTGGTGACCCTGATACTAGCAAACTTCAGGTAGTACCATGTGCCATATGGAACAGGTGTGAATTATAAAGAGATATAAATTGTCCTAAGACAAACAGGGATGTTCAATAATGTCCACGTGAAAACCCCCAGGGACAAATGGGCTGTGTTCCAAAAATTCAATTTTAAATTGACTGTTTGGAATGCAGAACACGTTTTCCCTTAGAAACAATGCTATGAATAATTGCAACTATTCTCTCAGGGAAGTCTACAGAAGCTTGTTTAACCCATAGTGTAACAGAAATATCTGCTAAGATATTTTAGATTTGCAACAAGTGCATCCCTAAATCCTTACCACTCTGAATTATAAATTAGCTGTTTACATAGCTGCCACCCCAATGAGACTGTGAACTCTTTGAGGGCTGGAAACTGTTGAATTATTCATTTTTGTATTTTGAATGCCTGGCATATAACTGGCAATAAATGTTGGTTGCATAAATGAATGGACAAATTTAATAGGCATTTGAATAGTGTTAAAAGAGTCTTAAGGAATAAAAACAGTAACATTTAGTGGGTACCTTAATATGTGTCTGGCACTGTGCTAGTCAGATGACCAATAAAGCAGCTGCTTTGCTTAGGCTAGAGTTAGAGATGAAGAAACTGAAGGCAGTTTTAATATTTGAGACATAAATAGGTGCTGGACTTGCTAAACAAATGTTTTGTATGAAGTGAATGGATATATGTATTGATTTGGAAAAAAATTCACCTTAATATGTGTCTGGCACTGTGCTAGTCAGATGACCAATAAAGCAGCTGCTTTGCTTAGGCTAGAGTTAGAGATGAAGAAACTGAAGGCAGTTTTAATATTTGAGACATAAATAGGTGCTGGACTTGCTAAACAAATGTTTTGTATGAAGTGAATGGATATATGTATTGATTTGGAAAAAAATTCATTGAAAAATAACAGAAATTGATATGCAAAGGAATATGTGTCTTTTGAAGGGCTACTTTTTTTTTTTTTTAAATTTGGTCATGCTGGGTCTTCAGCTGCACCACTCAGAATCTTTGGTTGTGGCATGTGGGATCAGTTTCCTGACCAGTGACTGAACCCTAGACTCCCTGCATTGGGAGCATGCATTCTTAGCCACTGGACCACTAGGGAAGTCTCACTGAGGGGCTACTTTTGAGGAAGAGATAGGTATGACCACAGCTAAAGAGGAGCAGATGGAAGATGAAGTTTGGTAACAGAATGGAGGAGATGGAAAGAGCAGGACTGGTTTTGATTAAGCCCTGGGCTTAAGTTCATCTGGCTTACTGTTCCTCATAAAGTGATATTTGCTCTGGCCAATCTTCAAAGACTTCTTGTGAGTTATATTAAGCTATTATCACTTTCCATAGATGGAGGTTAATTGGATTGATATCTTTCCACAACAGTAGATGAAGCACTTGTTAAAATTTGGTAGGGATGATTTTTCAGTGAGCCTAGGCTGCTATCACACAAAACCATAAACTGAAACTTAGTGGCTTGGACAATATTTATTTCTACAATTCTGGATGTTGAAAGTGTGAGATCAAGGTGCCAGCATGATCACCCGGCAAGGGCCCTCTTTTGGGTTGAAGATGGCTTATGTCCTTGTTGTATTCTCACATGACAGAATGAGAGAGTTCTTTGGGGTTCTTTTCATAAGGGCACTAATCCCATTCATAAGGGCTCTATCCTCATGACCTAATTATCTCCCAAAGCCCTACCTTCTAATACTGTCACACCGTAGGTTAAGATTTATATATATAAATTTGAGTTGGGAACTTCTCTGGTAGTGCAGTAGATAAGAATCTGCCTGCTAATGGCAGGGGACACGGGTTTGATTCCTGGTCCAGGAATACTTCACATGCTTCAGGGCAACTAAGCCCTGAGCCACAACTACTGTGCTCCAACTACTGAAGCTCATGTGCCTAGAACCTGGGTTTCACAACAATGAGAAGCCCGTGCATGGCAATGAAGAGTAGCCCCTGCTTGCCACAACTAGAGAAGGCCCCGCATGCAGCAAAGACCCAGCGCAACCAAAAATAAAAATAAATAAAATTATAAAAAAATAAACAAACTTGGGTTTCGGAGGGGGACATAGACAACCGAAGGTTACGGGAAAGAAGGTACTGGAGCAGAGATACTAGGCAGTTAGGGAGAATGCATCCTGGGAAGGTGAGAGAGGGAATATCATCTCCAAATAGATTTTGGTTTTGGAAGGAGAAGGCAGAGGGAGGAGGGTGAAATAGGAAGAGAAAAGAAGGCAAAAACTTTTTCACAATTTTGTAAAGGGCTTAACCCCTCAGAAAATCCCTTTGACTTATTGCCAGCTTGATCTTTGTTCACTGAAAGTATAATTACAACTANTTGGAAGGAGAAGGCAGAGGGAGGAGGGTGAAATAGGAAGAGAAAAGAAGGCAAAAACTTTTTCACAGTTTTGTAAAGGGCTTAACCCCTCAGAAAATCCCTTTGACTTATTGCCAGCTTGATCTTTGTTCACTGAAAGTATAATTACAACTACTTCAGCATTAATTTTATTGTCCTCAAAGTGCTAGATGACTATCAATAAATACTTGTTTGATTATTCCTAGTGTTTCAAATCATTCCACACTCTGGCTTTACTAAAGATCTTAGAATTGACATTGATCGAGCTGAAGTAAGAACTATCTTTAAATTTATAAGACATTTTATGTTTTTCTCCACGGAGAAGCAAACATTTGTCCATGGCTATTATTCACCACACACTGTTCTGGGGTGTTTACTTACATTATCACATTTCTAGTAATTCATCATTATTTTAACAATTACTGAGTAGCCATTATATGTCAAACCCTGTGCTTGGCAATGATGATAAAGGCAGAGAGAGAAGAGCAGAAAACTGCTCTTCAAATGGTTCTAGCATAATAGGGAGAAAATAGGACTAAACCAACAACTGCCACTTAGTGTGATAAATGCAGTCAAAGAGGTAAGCCCTTGGAAATCTTGAAAGATAGAAAAGGGGAGCTTTAATTCAAAATGGATAGGAAAAACAATAATAAGGAGACAAGTATTTGTTGTTTGTCTGAAATGAAAATTTAAGTGCTGAGAGTCTAAGGAGCCATGACTAAATGTGACGTGCTATCCTTGATGGCATCCCAGATCAAGAAAGGAACATTAGGGGAAAACTGAAGAAATAGGAATAAAATATGGATTTTAATTAATTATAATGTATTACTATTGGTTCATTGATTGTGACAAGTGTACAATACTAAGCTGTTACTAACAGGAAACTGGATGTAGAATATAGGAGAACTGTCTGTACTATCTGTAAATTCAAAACTTTTCAAATAAAAAGTTAAGTAATTTTAAAAACTGGCATTTTGTATTCTTGTCAGATCTGGCAACCCTAACAGTTTTACTTCCAAATAATAATTAAACACAAAATATGAAAAAAATTACCTTAAGTTGATAGTTTAAAATTTAAGTTAAATATGAATTCTCCTAAATATTTGATCCAGGCACTTCTTTATTATAAACAGTTCATCTGTTTTCTTTTCAGGCAAACCTCAAACATGTAAATAGTTATTATATAAGGAATGTATTTCAGTGTAGAGATGCTTTGCCTCTGAGTGCCATAGCCTACAAGCATTTGCAACCAATTTCAAAAGCTAAAAAAGAACTGCCTTTTCTTTCTCTTTCACACACACACATGAACCATTAATTATTCTTAATCTGATGTGCACATCTCAAGAGATTTTTAAAAATCCGTTTATGCGAAAATCAGCAAGGTTAAGGCCCTCCAAGTAATCACTTGTCTAAGGTCACCGCTAACTTGTACTGTCTGAATGTAAACAGTGCTGATTATTTCACTATCCATGTTGGTTCTCTGGGGAAGGACAACCTGTGTGTTGTAGAAGAACTTGAGTCTGGAATAAAAATAGAACTGTATATTAAAACAGTTTCATTTGAAGGTGAGCTTAGAAAAGATTTCTTATTTAAGAAAAAAGGAAGACCAGACTTTTAAAAGAGTGAATTTTATAAACTATTTGTCATTTTTTAGATAAGATGACCAAATACATTTTGCATAGCTTTGTTTCACAAAATTAGGAAAATAGATTTTTTAACACTTCGTACTAATAGTATGCTACTGTTTCCAAAGAAAATGTACCTGTCCTCAAATGGTAATAGAATTTATCAGAGGTTATATGAGTTCTCTTGATATCTTAACTCTTCATTTCTACTCTAAGTGGCAAGCCTCAAACAAAAATGTTTTTGTCAGAAAAGATTTACATACGTCATAAGTGTTCGTTTGCAGACATGTTTAGAGTATTTACTAAGCGCAAAAAGTTATGCTGAAGAGCTTTGGTGTATCCAGAGAATGATTCCTACGCTGTTTCTATTTTTAAAGACGGTTTTGTTCTTTTGGAGGGGAGGGGAGTCAGACCTTAGAGTTTTGTTTTTATCTCAGTGACCTTGGTCTCCTGCAAAAACAGGAGGTCAAAACTTACTTTAAAAAACAGGTAATACTTTCAAGGATTTGGGTTCTAAAGCAGGACCATGGGTTATCTGTTCATACAGAGGGCGAGGTCTGTTAAAGGATAGAAAAAGAGATTCGTTTTGTTGTTTAACTGGATTCCTGTGGAGAGCTCGGTGCCCTGGAAGGCTGGGCTGCTCACGTCCGTCGTCCTCCAAGCACTAAAGAGCCCGCTCTGAGGAGCAGAGAAGGAGNAACTGACAAAACTACCTACCTTGGTTCAACCTGGTTTAAACTTGTACATGTGGCGTGTTTGCATTTCTCCAAACGTGTTAGCTGTGGACGATGATATAGCGGGTGAACTCGGTGCGGAACTTTCCCCCCCAGGTTCTTCTAATGCTTTGACAGCTTGACAGTAAGCGATGATCCAGGGCAGACTGATGGTAATAAGTGCTTTTTAGCTAGTGGGGTTTTTACAGGATTACGTTTTCTTTGGCTTTACTATATCATGGCTTGGTAGAAAGTGATTTTAGGTGTTTTTGCTCAAGAAGTATTCGTGCTGGGCAGGATATTTTCCAAGTTATTTTTGAGAGATGAAATTGTCTAACATTAGTGTTTCAAAAATGGTAATAACGTGATTATTGTCGAAGTGATTGAAACTTATTTTTCAATAACACACCTAGACTGAAAACTTTAAAGGAAAGGGCAACTGGCAAAACCAAAGCAAAATAGTAATACTCCACATTCTTATTTATCCAAAACTTCTGAGATTTTGTTGATCCACTTGTTTAGTCAGAATTTGAGAAATTCAGTTGTTTCAGACTTTCACTTAAAGAGAGATTTTGCGACTGTAGTGGCTGAAGGGAGAAATAGTATTTATCTGAGATTCAACATTTTCTGTATAGCTCTGGGGCAAAGCACTGAGGAGGGTACAGAAAAGGTGAAGAGGTTTTTGTTTTTGTTTTTTTTTTTGCACGTCAGGTGCTTAATATAATCTCATAGACATTTAAGTAACAGTGTTCGAATGTGATTAAGTGCTACGCTGACTGGTAACGGAGACTTAACCTTTATAGAGAAGCAGTTGCCCTGGGTAAATCAGTTAACTGCCCGCGGACCTCAGTTTCTTAACGTGTAAAATGAGAGCTTTGGGCTAGATTCACAGTTTCCTTTCTGCCCTTATTTTACAAATATAAGAATTTGCTTGATTTCAGCGTTCTATCCCACCTGATTCTCCCTCTCTTTTTTGTATGGAGTACTTTATTTTATGCCCTCACAGCTTTTGATAGTTAGTGGAATGAGGAGATGGGGCTGCTGTGACAACTTTTTACACAAACTTTTCTGGGAGTGGGGATTGCTACTATGGTAATGTAGAGGGCATAAGCCTAATGTATAGGGCATAAGCCAGCCCATCCTGGCCTGCTAGAACTGCAATAAAGAGTGATGTCATAATCCAGGTAACACTTGAATATCTGGTAGGTCTCCTTTTTACAAGATAGAGGGAACTTAGCCCTCTAAGAGGGAAATGGTAGTTTTGAAATAGTGTAGGTGCTTGGTTCCTTTCGGTAGCTTCAGGACAGTTGTGATCTAATTGAACATTTTCTGGAGTCTCACCTGGATTTTAAAAAATGTTATTAATGCTACATTAGAACCTTTTTTTAAAACCAGTTTGGCAATTCAAAAAGAAAGTTTTCTGATATTCGAGGTGGTAATAATTCCTTTTTCAAATGTCTCTTTCCCATCATTCTATGGGAGAGATTCGTGGTTTCCACTTTGCCTTTATAATTAAGTAGCTGGCATAAAATTTCAGCATTGTAGGTGTAGGTTCAGTGTTTTCCCCTTATCTCTTTGGATGTAAGTCTGTGGTTATCAAGAGATGGGAAAAAAAAAATCTGTTATTTGAATTAAGATCCAACATTTTTCATTTTTGCACCAGATACTATCCTAGACCCTTTCGTCTTAGCTGAAAAGTAGTTATTTCAATTAACAGGGCATGTGCAGTCTTAATAAGGATAAACAGATATGTAAAAACTAAGTTTAATTCTCTTGGTGCTTTAAATAGGAAGTTTGTTTCAATAGGTCCTTCAGTGTCTGACCCAGTCCTACCTTTTCAGCTTTGTATTCAACTGCCCTCATATATAATTTCAGTCAGTTTAGTATTTTTGTCTTTTCAAATGTACATACCTTATGACTTCCTCCTCTTTTCCCCACCTTTGCACTCTGAAGTTCCTTCTACGTAAAATATATTTCTATTCTGTGTGGTTTAACTCCCTCCTCAGTGAATTCTTTGTTCTAATCATAGGCACTTTTAACTCTTGTAGTGCAGTTTTTATATAAAATTATTCTATCTTAGGGTAAATACTAAGTTTTTGTACATTTTTGTGTTCCTTCTGCCTCATTCTTTCTTATCCAGTGACTTGCATGTAGGTGTTTATGACAGACTCAGAGGAAGAAAGTGAGGAGGTGGGAAGGTAAAAAAGATCTATGAACTTTGCAGTTAGGTACAAATCCTAACTTTGCTACTTGCTGTCTAGGCATGTTATTTTAACTTTTCCCCTGAATTTCCTCTATGTACAGAAGGGGATAGTTATGCCTTCTTTAAGTTTTGTTTCTCCAAATCTGTGTTATATGTGTTTATTTTTAAGGGGGAAAAGCCTTTTGAACCCATGAGAACAAGTGTGTGGACTTGCTGTCTGGCTTAGAGGTAGAGAAAGGTAGGGGGAAGTGAGAGATTGAACTATCAGTTCAAATATTGTGAGTGAGTGAAAGTTGCTCAGTCGTGTCCTATTCTTTTCGACCCCATGGGCTATACAGTCCATGGAATTCTCCAGGCCAGAATACTTGAGTGGGTAGCCTTTCCCTTCTCCAGGGGACCTTCCCAACCCAGGGATCGAACCCAGGCCTCTGGCATTGCAGGCGGATTTTTTTTTTTACCAGCTGAGCCGCAAGGGAAGCCCTTGTGAATATTGTGAAACCTTGAGTATTCACTGGAACTACAGGTTTTGTTATCATTGTCCTTTGAAATGTTAATAAGCTGATTATCACTGCTTGTTTTTCAGTTGCTTTGAATGTTTAAACTTTCTGAAGCTTCTGGTGAATGGCAATGCTTCATAGCAATGCTCCAGAGAGTTATTGTTGTTTCTAGGCCACAGAAACAGTGACCAGACAGTATTACTGCAGGTACTAATTTTGTGTCAGTTTTTCCCCCTTGTATAAATGTTGAGCTTTATTATTTTGTCATTTATCTTGAAGTATGTAGAATTTACTTTTGATGGCATGAGACTTCATAAATTGTAAGGATTTTAAGTTTTTTGTTAAGCTTTTAAGTCCTCAAAGGGTATAATAAGTTTGTTATGTTAGAATCAAATACTGTTAGAACTGAAAGGACAAGATAAGTGAGTGGAAAAATATTACTCTCTGACATTTGGAGTCCTGTAAATTGATTATGGTCACATCTCTACTCAGGGACGTGAATATTTCGCTGATGTTTTAAATTCTAGAAACGAAATGGTTTTGGCTTTTACTGAATAGTTGTGAAACTTTTGGATATCCAGTTTCTCATTTATAAAATAGAAAAGGGCTGGAGAAAAGTAACCACTGACTTAGGCTGACCAACTTTTTGTTTTGACTGTTATAGTCTTAAAAACCAAGCCCTATTTTTCCTTCTACTGTTACTCACACTGCATTACAAGGTAGATGTTTCCCTGAGAGTGAGAATCTTGCTGGTCTTGGTCACCTCTGTAGCCCTGCACCTGACAGTTACTGGCTTAATGGGTATTGTTAAATGGATGAAATTACCGTTAAATAGAACAAGGTTCAAAGTAGGAGGGATGTGCTCTCAGAATAAAGTGTATGCCTTAAAATTAAATAGATTTAACTTTATGAAAGACAACTTTGATTTTCCTTGTCTCATTTTGGCATTGTTTGTGGGACCATGTTGGAATTACTGCAGTAGTTGATCTCAAAAATCTCTTTCAGTTCTGGAATTCTGATTCTTGAAGTAGAAACACTTTGTCTTTTGACTGAGTAAACAATTTATAAATAGCAAGAATCTTCTAAAATGAAGTTTGAACATGTAGCCTGGAGTGACTTATTTTAAACTATCTTTTAGACAGTGGCTGAATTAAAAGCCATTTGTATAATGTAAGCATTATACTAATCTTTAAAATTTTAATTAATTTATTTGGCTGTGCGGAGTCTTAGTTGCAGCCCATGGGCTCTTCCATGTTTGTTGAGACAGGTGAGATCTTTGGTTGTGGCCTGTAGGATCTAGTTGCCTGACCAGGGATTGAACCTGGGCCTCCTGCATTGGGAGCACGGTTTGCCAGTGGACTACCAGGGAAGTCCCTATACTAATGTTTTATATTTATATTTGTTTCAAGTGTGAGTTCATTTGATACTGTATTTTTTTTTGTACCTAAAATCACTGTAGTAAATTTAAAAAATTTTAAGCACATAATATAAATATAAAACTTAACCACCTTAACCTTTTTATTAAAAGTTAATTTTTGGCTGTGTTGGATCTTTGTTGCTTCTTGTGACTTTATTTTTGGTCAGTAGGGGCTTCTCATTGAGGTGTCTTCTCTTGTGGAGAATTAGCTATAGGTGAGTGGATTTCAGTAGTTGTGGTGTGTGGGCTTAGTTGCTCCAAGACATGTGGAGTCTTCTCAGACTGGGGATCAAATTTGTGTCCTCTGCATTGGCAGGCGGTTTCTTAATGACTGGACCACCAGGGAAGACTGTTAACAATTTTTAAATGTATAGTTCAGTAGTGTTGAGTATGTTTACATTGTTTCCACAACTTTTTTGGTCTTGCAAATCTATGCCTAACAAGCCGCCACCATTTTCTTTCTTCCCCCCAACCCCTTGTAACCACCGCTGTAGCTGTACTTGCTGTCTTTTGAATTTGACTGCTGTCACTGATTTCTCATATAAGTAGAATTATATAGTCTTATACTTGTATTTTTTTTTGACTGGTTTATTTCACTTAGCATAACATCTTCAAGGTTCAAGCATCAGGTTTCTTTCCAGCTTTTGGCCACAGCACATGTGGGATGGTAGTTCTCCCACCAGGGATCAGACCCACACCCTTTGTGTTGGAAGCACAAAATCTTTACTACTGGGCAGCCAGGGAAGTCCCAGGATTTTTTTGCTTTTTAAGGCTTAATAATAATTCTCTTGTATGTATAGCACATGCTTACTGTATTCATTCATCCACTGTTGAATGTTTGAGTTGCTTCTACTTCTTGACTGTTGTGAATAGTATTAAGAACATGGGTGTGTAAACAACTCTTTGAGACACTACTTTCAGTTCTTTTTGATGTATATATATCCAGACGTAGGATTGCTGAATTGTGTGATATTTCTGTTTTTATTTTTTGAGGCACTCTATACTGTTTTCCAAAGTGGTTGTACCGTTTTACAGTTCTGCTGGCAAAACAGGGTTTCCAGTTAGTTTCTCCATGTCTTTGCCAACACTTGTATTTCCTGTTTTTGTTTTTTTGTTTTTTTAATGGTAGCCATCCTGATGGGTGTGAGATGATCTCTCATTGTGCTTTGCATTTCTCTGGAGGTTGGTGATTTTTGCATATACTTGCAGTTGTATATCCTCTTTGGAGAATCACTTTTTTTAAATCTTGAAAATCTTTTATTTTGCTTATAAAGTTAGTTATTATGTTCTCAGTGCTGGAATAAAAGATGAATTAAGACACATAGCCCCAACCATATGTTACTCAGTGATATGGGGAAGACAGATAAGTAAACCAGCAATTATTGTGTGTTAGAGGCACTTATATCAAGTCTCAAGCATTATAATAAAATACTCATATGTTAACTTTGTCACACATGTAAAAATCTCAGAAATTAATAGAGTGGTCCCTCCCATCTGCCTTGCCCCCAACTTGCTTTTGAATAGCTGTTTGGGTCAAAGTTTGGGCAACCCTGATTGGGGTTAAAGCAGAATTTGGTTTAACAGTTCTTTCTTGGAACTTAAGTTTGCCTCTCATCTGGGAAGAAATCTTTGCTCAGTCACCCATGTAACTTTTTGCAACTTTTTCGATTGTAGTCCGCCAGGCTCCTTTCTCCATGGGATTTTTCAGGCAAGAATACTGAAGTAGGTTGCAATTTGCTCCTCCAAGGGATCTTCCCAACCCAGAGATCGAACCCATGTGTCCTATACTGCAGATAGATTCTTGACCACTGAGCCATTGGGGAAGCAAAAGGAAGAAAATTATTTAGTATTATGTTTTGGCAGATACTTTTATTTTAGATATATTTAACTGTTGGGTTCTTTTCCTAAGAAAAATCTCCTTTTTAACAGTTTACCATTTTAGTATTCTAAAATTATTTCTAACATGTTAGTTCCTACTTGGTTATGTTTGAAAAGTGAAAGTCTCTCAGTTGTGTCCAACTCTTTGTGACCTTATGGACTGTAACCTGCCAGGCTCCTCTGTCCATGGAATTCTCCAGGCAAGAATACTGGAGTGGGTTGCCGTTCTCTTCTCCAGGGGATCTTCCTGACCCAGGGATTGAACTCAGGTCTCCCACATTGCAGGCGGATTATGTTTATGGACAGTGAAATTGCCTTAGGGAAAGGATGCAATATGCATTTTTGTGGATGCTGAGTGAGAATAGCTTTGATCCACAGTCCTTTGTCATAAGATGAAACCTACTGAAAATGTAGTAACAGTTCAGGGCAGAAACAGTATGGTACTGTAAAATTAAGCAGCAGAAGTTGTTTCAGTCTAGTGGGATCTAAGGGTTTCCCAGGTATCTCAGTGGTAAAGAATTCACCTGCCAAGCAGGAGATGGAGGTTTCATCCCTGGGTCAGGAAGATCCCCTGGAGAAAAGTGAAAGTGTTAGTTGCTCAGTTGTGTGCGACTCTTTGCGACCCAAGGACTGTAGCCTTGGGCTTCTCTGTCCATGGAATTCTCTAGCAAGTTATACTGCAGTGGGTAGCCATTCCCTTCTTCAGGGAAGATCCCTGGGTCAGGAGGATCAGCTGGAGAAGGAAATGGCAACCCACTTCATTATTCTTGCTTAGGAAATCCTATGGACAAAGGAGCCTGGAGGGCTACAGTCCTTGGGATCACCAAGGGTCGGGGACATGACTTAGTAACTAAACAGCAGCAGTAGCAGTGAGATCTAGGTAGTTTGGGACTTGAGCTGGGCTAAGAGGAATGGTGAAAAGTGAACATTTTCAACAAGACTTAAGAGAGAGAACATTTAGCTTGTTTAGGATGCAGAAAATCAAGTTTATTTCTAATGAGTCCTTGTAGGAGAGCCCATCTGTGACCCATAGTGGTAATTCAGGGGCCTTTTGTGGGAGGGAACCTTGATGTCAGGCTAAGGAATTTGACATTTACCATATGACTTGTTCTTTTTCACAGTGTGTTCTATAGGTCACCAAGTCAAACTCACTGAAAGAGATTGTTAAAATACAGATTCCTGGTTATCAGACTGATTGAATTGAAATCTCTGTGGGCAAGGCCTTGTAATCTGCATTTTCTCCCTCCCTCCCAGTATGGGGAGCAGAATTTGGAAATCCCTATTATCTTCGAGAAATATTTTTTAAGTAGGAGAGTGATGTGATCGAAACTTTATTTTAGAAAAGATTAGTTTGGGGATGGAATTTAGGATTGATTATTGGATTAAGGTGAAATTCAATTAGAAAGGATAATATGTTTCCTTGTTATAGAGGCCTGAATAGTGATCAGAATGAAGAGGCAACACTCTAAGATAATGCAAAGGGAAAATTTTGTCCTCTTTATGGTTATAACATTTTAATTCTTTGATATATACTGTAGAATACTTTGTTTTTGGCTAGGCTTATTTCACTGTGAATGGGCTAAATGAGATATTTCCTCCTGTTAAATTTATAAAAGTACTAAATTTTACAGATAAAACCTGACTTGTCAAGTACTCGGGAGAGGTTTCAGTTAAGATAGGAATTAGTGGAGAAGGAAATGGCAACCCACTCCAGTACTCTTGCCTGGAGAATCCCTTGGACAGAGGAGCCTGGTGGGCTACAGTCCATGGGGTTGCAGTCGGACACGACTGGACGACTAACACACACACAAAATCGAGGAGATACTTGATGGTGCAGTACACTTCATCTACTCTCCCATCTGCTGCAGGAAGCAGGATGGGGCTGGCAGCACCTGGGAGGCAAGATGGCTCCTCGCCATCCCCCCCAAATCCCTTCTGGAAGTCTTGGGGCCTCAGTGCCTGCTAGAGCTGCTGCTGCTGCTGCTGCTAAGTCGCATCAGTCGTGTCCGACTCTGTGCAACCCCATAGATGGCAGCCCACCAGGCTCCCCCTTCCCTGGGATTCTCCAGGCAAGAACACTGGAGTGGGTTACCATTTCCTTCTCCAATGTATGATAGTGAAAAGTGAAAGTAAAGTCACTCAGTCGTGTCCGACTCTTCACGACCCCATGGACTGCAGCCCCCCTGGCTCCTCCGTCCATGGGATTTTCCAGGCAAGAGTACTGGAGTGGGGTACCATTACCTTCTGCCTTGGGCAAATAAAAGACTAAGTTGGTTACTTAGTTCAAAAAAAAAGGAATTAGGACCAAGCGGGCCTAGGGAGAATGAAAAGAAGGATGAAACAGTAATGATTTGATGATGCCTGGGAGTTGGGACTAGTGAGGAAATATTTTTGGAAATGTGTTTAGGAAAGGCTAAAATTGAAACACTTTAATTTTGTGCCCTTTCCTGGAAACCTTGATTTTAAAATGACCTTATATGCTTTTTGGTATAGTAAAACAAACAGTATAGCTTTTGACTCCTGAGGTTGTGGTTTTCATTCCCTAAAATTAATTTGAACATTCAGTCCTTTTTTTACATTCCTTGTTTTCATTACATTGATAGTATACCATTATTAATTGGTTAATGCTTTATTGTATTATCTTCCCTTGGAGTCCACCTGGCTATTTTAATGTATGATTTGATTTGTTTTTGTGAGTTCTGATTAAATTGTATCTTTTATTTTAAAAGATAGTGTTTCAGAATCCTTATTCTAATTAGTATTTTTCTCTGTGTCCTTCAGCTTCGAGTTTTCTTCTTATCCATTTAGTTTATGTTATTGTCTTTTCTCCTAAAGATTACTTTTTGTTGTTTCCATGTCAGGAAATTAATTCAGATAATTTTTTCACTTTAATTACTGTATGCCTCGCCATTTTCATCTTTTTCCTGTTCTGACTCCATAATATTTTAGCAGAATCTTTCTTTTTCATTGCCTTTCTGCTCAGAAACATCTGGCTTTGTCAAGCTATTTTTATCTAGTTTTATAGCCTGCATATTTTGTGTATGTTGACTTTAGTTTGTCTATTAATTAGCAGTTGCCCTTTAAAAAAAGTATATTTCTGGCTGAGCTTATTCTTCATTGTTGCAAGGGCTTTTTTTTAGTTGCAGCAAGCAGGGGCTACTCTTAGTTGCAGTGCATGGGGTTCTCATATCCGTGGCTTCTCTTGGGTTGTAGAGTGTGAACCTAGTAGTTTTGAAGTGTGGGCTTACCCCACTGTATGTGGGATCTTAGTTCCCCAGCCAGGGATCGAACCCATGTTCCATGCTTTGGAAGGCAAATTCTTAACTAACCACTGGACCACCAGACAAGACCACCTTGAAGTTTAAATCTCTGTCTCCTTTTCTCCCAGGTGGTACAGTGGTAAAGAATCTGTCTGCCAATGCAGAAGATGTGGGTTCAGTCCTGGGTCAGGAAGATCCCTGTCATAGGAAATGCAACCCACTCCAGTATTCTTGCCTGAAAAATTCCATAGACAGAGGAGTCTGGCAGGCTACAGTTCATGGGATTGCAAAGAGTCAGACATGACTGAGCTACAGAGCACGGCATATACTCCTGTTGTGAAATTTGGGACTCTGTCCATATATAATATGGGATTATAAAGTTAGAAGGGAGCATTCCAATTCAGGTATCCTTCTGAATCCCCTCCACAGTTAATTAGTTGGTTTGTCCAGCTTATGAGTCAGCTTTTTCAAGATATGACATAAGATATGACTGGCATATTCTTTCCACCAGAATGTCTGAGTGTCTCAGGGATCTTTTAATGATGTCATTGAGCTTGCCAGTTCAATTTTTACATAGATTTTACATGGAAGGTTATTCTTCCTAATGAGAATTTATAAAGCTTTAGACAGGAAGATAAACTGTAAAGCCATTTTCTTCACATCAAATAATCTTTTCAGTAATATTTTTGAAAATTCATCCAAGCCTTTTCCTGAATACCTCTGGGGTAGGGAGCTAAATTTTACTCTGCAAAATAGACCTATCTGTTTTGAACCATAGAATTCTAATGTTGGGATCTTGAATTATTTTGTGAAACCATATCTGGATAAGAATCAGTGTTACTTTATCTTGTTTGGCCTTTGGGATAGTTATTGGTTCACGATGTTTATGGTCAATTAAAGCATTTTCATAAGTTGGTCGATGGTGGTGTTTAGATCTTCTCTGTCATTACTGATTTTCTGTTTTGTAAATTTTTGAGAGATATTGTTATCTCTAACTGTGATTACAGATTTAGCAGTTTCTCTTTGGAGTTTCTGTCAGTTCTTTCTTCGTGTATTTTGAAGTTCTGTTTTTAGGTACATAAAATAATTCTGAACATATGGAATATAGGTAAGATATATAATGTAATAGTTATAGAACATAGTTGATCAATATCAAGTTGATTTTTAATATTCTGGTCTATTCCTGTCATCTATCATTTCTAGTTATGTTGCTGTTTGGTTTTTCTACTCTGCATGGGTTATATTTTTCTGCCTTTTTTGCACACCTAGTTAATTTTTAAAAAAATGTATTTTTGGCCATGCCGTGGATGCAGGATGTGGGATCTTAGTTCTTCTATCAGAGATTGAACTTTGTGCCCCTTTTGATGGAAGTGTGGATGCAATCTTAACTACAGGACTACCAGGCAAGTGCGTACCTGGTTAATTTTGATTGGATGCTAGATACTGTGAATTGTACCTGTAGGTAAAATTTTACCTTGTGGGTGGGTGTTTTTCTCCTATTCTTGAGCTTTGTTCTTGAGTATGAGGTTAAGTTACTTGGCTAGATAGTTTGACCTCTGATCCTTTTGAAGCTTGTTTTTTTTTTTTTTTTAATTAAGGGATAACCAAAGCAGCCTTTGGGGCTGATTTTCTGCACTACTGAGGCAAGAACCTTTTAACTACTCTGATGCCTCATGAATTATGTGGTTTCTCAGACTAGGTGGTGGGAATAAGAATTGTTCTGCTGCTTTGGAGTTACAGGTATTGTTCTTTTTGCTCCTTTCTGGAGGTTTTCTCTCTATCCTGGGGTGATTTCCTCATACACACGTGCTAATCATTTTTTACTCAGCTGAGGATTTGAAAAGGGCCATGTATGAGTCTTCATTCTTTCCCTGTTCAGCGCTCTCATCTCTGGTGTGCTCTGCCCTGAGGCATCTAGCTGCCTTAGCACCCATTTCTGTCTTCTCAGCCCAGGGAGACCCCTGGGCCTTGTTTTGGTTCTCTCTCCTTGTGCTGTGGCCTGAACATTATTTCCAGACAGTAAGCTGAGACGGCTTAAGTTGTTTGTTACTCCATCCAGGGATCTGTGGAATCTTTGGACAATATATGTGGAAGCTATTGTTTTGTCCAGTTTCTGTTTCAGTTAGGAGAGTAAGTCTGATTATTCCAATTTGTCTGGAAGCAGAATCAGATTATATTTTGAACCTATGTTGTCCCATACAGTAGCCATTAGGTGCTGTGACAATTCTAAATACAATTCTTTAGTTATACTTAGCTATATCTTAGGTGCTTGGTAGCCACATGCAGGTAACAACTACCTTATTGCATATGTAAAATATTTCCATCATTAGGCATAAAACAGTTCTACTGGGACTTCCTTGGTGGTCCAGTGGTTAAGACACTGCACTTGCACTGCAGGGAGCACAGGTTCAGTCTCTGGTTGGGGAACTAGGATGCTGCATACTGTTGGTGGCCAAGAAATAGAAGGAAACAAAATAACATTAAAATAATAAAAAAAAGTTCTACTGGACAGTGCTAACACAACTAAAGAAATTAGGTTTATTCCTGAAAGCTGTGCGAGCATTAAAAGATACCTTCAGTGTTTTCATCCCAAGTTTTGATTTTTAAAACATTGAATCCTTAAAACATTGTGAACAGATCACTAGAGCTCGCCACTGTAGATTTAAAAAACAACTTTCCCAAATCAGTGTTACTGAAATGGGTTCAAGCAGGTGTTTCACAGTATTCATATAGTGAAGTGAAGTGAAAGTTGCTCAGTTGTGTCCGACTCTGCAATCCCATGGAGTTCTCCAGGCCAAAATGCTGGAGTGGCTAGCCAATCCCTTCTCCAGGGGATCTTCCCAACCCAGGGTTGGAACCTAGGTCTCCTTATTGGCAGGCTGATTCTTTACCACTGAGCCACCTGGGAAGACCTCATGTAGTAAAAGGTTTCTGTTATTTAAGAAAAGGGAAAATAACTATTTTTCTTGCTTTAAAATGAGGCAATTTGAGATGTCAAACGACTACAGGACCAAATTGTGTGCCATACTAGTGAATAATTTTTCCAAATCCTTCTCTTGTGAGGGTTTTAAATTGTTCCGTTAACTTCAGTTCAGTTTAGTTGCTCGGTCATGTCTGACTCTCTGCGACCCCATAGACTGCAGCATGCCAGGCCTCCCTGTCCGTCATCAACTCCTGGAGTTTACTCAAACTCATGTCCATTGAGTCGGTGATGCCATCCAGCCATCTCATCCTCTGTTATCCCCTTCTCCTCCTCCTGTCTTCAATCTTTCCCAGCATCAGAGTCTTTTCCAGTGAGTCAGTTCTTTGCATGAGGTAGCCAAAGTATTGGAGTTTCAGCTTCATCGTCAGTCCTTCCAATGAATATTCAGGACTGATTTCCTTTAGGATGGACTGGTTGGATCTCCTTGCTGTCCAAGGGACTCTCAAGCGTCTTCTCCAACATCACAGTTTAAAAGCATCAATTCTTCTGCGCTCAGCTTTCATTATAGTCCAGCTCTTACATCCATACATGACTACTGGAAAAACCATAGCCTTGACTTGATGGACCTTTGTTGGCAAAGTAATGTCTCTGCTTTTTAATATGCTATCTAGGTTGGTCATTATTTTTCTTCCCAGGAGCAAGCATCTTTTAATTTCATGGCTGCAGTCAATATCTGCAGTGATTTTGGAGCCCAAGAAAATAAAGTCTGTCACTGTTTCCACTGTTTCCCCATCTATTTGCCATGAAGGGATGGGACCAGATGCCATGATCTTAGTTTTCTGACTGTTGAGTTTTAAGCCAACTTTTTCACTCTCCTCTTTCACTTTCATCAAGAGGCTCTTTAGTTCTTTGCTTTCTGCCATAAGGGCGGTGTCATCTGCCTATCTGAGGTTACTGATATTTTTCTTAACAGTCTTGATTCCAGCTTGTGCTACATCCAGCCCAACATTTCTCATATTCTGCATATAAGTTAATAAGCAGGATGACAATATATAGCTTTGACACACTCTTTTTTCCCTGTTTGGAACCAGTCTGTTCCATGTCCAGTTCTCACTTTTGCTTCCTGAACTGCATACAGATTTCTCAAGAGGCAGGTCAGGTGGTCTGGTATTCCCATCTCTTTCAGAATTTTCCAGAGTTTGTTGTGCTCCACACAATCAAAGGCTTTGGCATTGTCAGTAAAGCAGAAGCAGATAATTTTCTGGAACTTTCTTGCTTTTTCGATGATTCAGTGTATGTTGGATATTCTACTACTTAGTCATGTGTTAATGTCTTATTTATTCTTAGTAATATTGTTTTAGTTTTTTTAGTTCTTTGTATATCCACTCAATGGACCATTGGTTAGGGACAAGAAACATTAAGAAAATTAAGTTGCTACTGAAATGCTAGGTAACAAGGAACACAAAAACACTGATGATTTTAAGTATCTGGCTCATGATTATTATTGCCCCTCTCTGTAAATTGTCTGTGTTCTGTTAATATCCTGTATATTAACAGAGTATAGGTAATTATCCAAAAAGAAATATTAGCAAGAAAAAATAGTGATACATACGTGTATATATTCTCAGTTGCTTCAGTTGTGTCCGACTCTTTGCAACCCCATGGACTGTAGCCCGCCAGGCTCCTCTGTCCGCGGGATTCTCCAGGGAAGAATACTGGAGTGGGTTGCCATTTCCTACTCCAGGATATATATATATATTTGGCCTTTTATTTTTAGAGAATAAAGACTATACTTACTGTGTTACTTGAAGTGTTTGTAAATACCAAACACTTTATCATTTAGTAACAGAACACCAAAAGTTTTTCTAGTGAAAGATGAATTCCAAATACCAAGTCACATTTACAGTTTTGTCCTTGTATAATGTATTAAATTTTAGCCTTTTTTTTTTTTTTTTAACATTTGTGAATCTACAAACAAGTCATTTAAAAAAAGTTACTGGGGGATGTCCCTGGCAGTCCAGTGATTAGGACGCTGTGCTTCTATTGGGCTTCCACTGCAGGGTGCAGGTTGGGGAACTAAGAACCCACATGTTGTGTGGTATGGGCCAAAAATAAAAAACGATACATTGCCAAAATGCATTTTCTTAAATAATTTAAATAAAGCAAGATGTAGTCCTTGTTAATGGGAAGTCAAAATTTGTATGTTTTATTAAAATGAACTCATAGTATAATCTTTGATAATACTCTGATATTAAAATTTTCTTTTTTGAAACCATTTAGTCACATTTCTTAACTGATTAGAAAATTGTCCAGGTTGAAAGATGGCATCAAGGCAAAAAAGGTAAAGTATCTTTAATCCTGGTTGTGGATCAGAATTTGTTAGGAAGCTTATTCAAAATACATATTCCTGGGCAGTCTTGGAGTCAATCTGGAGAAGGCCATCTACATAATTCTAATACTAATCTCTGAATAAGAGTACTGCTGTCTTTGAATTCTCCTTATGTGAGGTTTTATAGGTATACTTTAAAAAATATATATGTGCCAATAAATTTAAGTAATGCCAAATTAAGCAAGGGCTTCCCTGGTGGCTCAGTGGTAAAGAATCCACCTGCCAATGCAGGAGACACAGAAAATGTGGGTTTGATTCTTGGGTTGGAAGATCCATTTCTTAGAGAAGGAAATGGCAACCCACTCCAGTATTCTTGTCAGGGAAATCCCATGGATTTCCAAGAGGAGCTTGGCAGGCTACAATCCATGGGGTCATAAAGAATTGGACACGACTAAACAACAATATTAAGTGAGTTTCTTGACAGTTTTCAGTTTTAAGACACTAATGTAGATTTTGGGATACCTTTCCAGGAGAATATTAAAGCAAACCTATTGCTGCATTCTGGTATAATGAAACACCAGTTTGGGAAATTTGGATATAGCTTTATATTGATTTATTCAGTTAACGTTTGGTTGTTCAGCTATGAATCAATTGTGCCTGACTAGCCTGCTTTATCTTACTGCTAGTAATTTAATGAGAGATCATCATGGCTTTGCTAAAATATGAAAATAACAGAATATTACAGAAGTGCTCTATAACCACAAAACACTCTATAAAAGTCTCCCCTACATAATTATAAGATAAATGGTGTCTGGCATTCTTTTAATTTCTTACTAGAATGTGAAATGAGGTATGACTTGAGTTTATGACTATGCTGTGGTTTATATATCATCCATTTAATAATTTATGGTGTTTGGTCTTTTAGTTTATAATGGTAGCTGACTGGGGAAGCCTACTTACCTTGTATCAACTACTGACATCACCAAGATTATCAGGAAATATTTTTCATAGTTTTACATTGACTAAAGGCATAAAGTTAAAGAAGCTCTGAAGTTTAATTATTCAGATGTTCAGTAAACAGGTTGGCTTGAGTAACATTCATACTTTTAAAATAGCAGTATTTAACAGTTGATTTGCATTTTTCATTACTCAGCAGACTAGTTGTAATCCTTTTTTCCAAAACTGGAAACAGATTTTGTGTCTTTTTTTTTTTTTAACCACCCTCCCGCAACCACCACTCCCCTGGTGTACATGATTAGCTGTCACTGGTCTGTCAGTAAAGTAGTGCTTAGTTATTGACAGTGATGTAATGAACTTTAAAATAATTACTTGATCAAGCAGTCAAAATACATCTGTCTGTGTCACCATTTTTAGTGATTGATGCGTATCTATCATCATACTCCCTGATTTTAAGATGCACCTGATTTCTATCATACTGTGAAATTATGGATATTTGTGCTAGATATTTTAAAGAAGAGTTTACAGGTCTGTAAAATCTAGATGATCAGGGACTAATGGTGGTTTGGGACATAGCTGCTTCAATATTTAATCAACTAATAATTTCCTTGAAATTTTAATTTGTTTAGATTTGTTGACTTTTCGAGGCATGTATTTGCTTTTTTTTTAAATTTGCTTTTTGCTGCTGCTGCTGCTAAGTCACTTCAGTCATGTTCGACTCTGTGCAACCCCGTAAACAGCAGCCTACCAGGCTCCCCCGTCCTTGGGATTCTCCAGGCAAGAACACTGGAGTGGGTTGCCATTTCCTTTTCCAATGCATGAAAGTGAAAAGTGAAAGGGAAGTCACTCAGTCATGTCTGACTCTTAGCGACCCCATGGACTACAGCCACCAGACGACTCCGTCCATGGGATTTTCCAGGCAAGAGTACTGGAGTGGGGTGCCATTGCCTTCTCCGAATTTGCTTTTTAGTCAAAGAGAAATGAATGAGATTAGAGAACCCTCTTAAGACAGCTCCATTTTCGTCTTGGCAGAGCTTGCTTATCCAGGTCTGATTTACTTCTTTACATTTTTGATTGTCCGTCCATGGGATTTTCCAGGCAAGAGTACTGGAGTGGGGTGCCATTGCCTTCTCCGAATTTGCTTTTTAGTCAAAGAGAAATGAATGAGATTAGAGAACCCTCTTAAGACAGCTCCATTTTCGTCTTGGCAGAGCTTGCTTATCCAGGTCTGATTTACTTCTTTACATTTTTGATTGAGCAGCGCTTAAAACATGTTCCTTTAAGTTTTGCATAAATTACTTTAAGTTTTGCATAAATTACTTTGTTTTGCATAAGTTTATGGAAAACTTTAAAGGAATACTTTAAGTTTTGCATAAATTACTTTAAGTTTTGCATAAATTTATGGAAAACTTTAAAGGAACATGTTTTAAGCGCTGCTTAATCAAAAATTTAAAGAAGAAAAGCAGACCTGGATAAGCAAGCTCTGCCAAGACGAAAATGGAGCTGTCTTAAGAGGGTTCTCTAATCTCATTCNTTTAAAGGAATACTTTAAGTTTTGCATAAATTACTTTAAGTTTTGCATAAATTTATGGAAAACTTTAAAGGAACATGTTTTAAGCGCTGCTTAATCAAAAATTTAAAGAAGAAAAGCAGACCTGGATAAGCAAGCTCTGCCAAGACGAAAATGGAGCTGTCTTAAGAGGGTTCTCTAATCTCATTCATTTCTCTTTGATTGGTGCTTATTATTCTTCATAGTAGCACTCATGAATTTTGCCTAATGAAAAGATTTGTAAGAGGTTTAGACTTCAACATGTGTTTGAAAAAGGTATATTGGGCACAGGTTTTATAAGACTAGTAACAAGTTTTAAAAACAGTTTAAATTGTCTAAAAATTAATTCATCTATGCCCATTTGCTAAGTGATACATAGGATCTTTTTATGGTATTGTAATTTTTGTTCTTAGTTGAATCCAGATTATTATTCCCATGTGTTATGTATCTAGGAGATCTCTTAATGTTGTTTCAAAACATACTTTATGTCTTTAATTTTAATTTTGGGGTGTAATTTTGGTGCTGTAATTCAGTGATGTAGAAAGATCCAAGTATTCTTTATTAAATGCACAGTGCTTGGCACAGAGCTGGGCCTTAGAAGTTACTGTTAAAGTGATTGAGGAAAGAGGAATTTTTTAAAATTGAAGATAGCCTAAACAATTAGTTCTTCATTTGGAAGAGGTGAAGAATGGGGATACTTAGATCAGTAGGTTGAATTATGCAAAGATTATTGACCTCTGATTGATTATGCAAAGGTTATTGACATCAGTAGGAGAAGTATATTTTCCCAGTCTTTTTTTTTTTCCTCTCTTCAGCTGAGACAGTAAAAGAGATGATTTATTTTATACAAGTTACATCTAGCCACAACTGAGTACAGAACTAGTCCAGAATGTCTCAGGTCCAGGGCAAAGGACCCAAAGGGACTGCTTTGTTACGAGCAAGGTGGGTCTCTGAAGGGTGCTCTAGGCGATTAGAATGGCCATAGTGTTCCAGATACATTGAGACAAGTTCTAGATAGTAGGCATGCAGTCCAACAGTTTATGTGAGGGTCCTTGGCCCATTGTTTCCCTTGTTTTTGGCTTCTGTGGGTGTACAAGTTCACTTGGCCTCGGCCTCATCTTTCTTTTGCGCTTTAGCCTGTGCATTTCTTCTTCCTTCACCTAACTTACATGGTGTGGAGGTTTTTCAGGATGGTGCTAAGACTGAGAACTCAGTCTTTATATGTGCCTTGATACTGCTGTTGGAGATTGAATCTAGGCTGAATGGATATAACTCAAAAGTCAGCATAGTTATTCTCACACCACAGGACGAATAGGGTGTTTGTATATACTGGGGTCCATTAGCATCAATTTAATGCTACTACTAGCTTTACTTTTATAGATGAATTATAATACTTAAGAAAGTGACATTGCTTAAAAAAACCAGCTCATCCTAATCATAAGAGTTTAATATGTACATATTTACTTATTTTATATACTTAGTGTTATGTACATAGAACATTTAATATATATATACACATAGTTTTTAGTTAAGATTTCTCATGCTGTAAATTCGTAGACTGATGTGTAGTCTGGGGTTTTTGTGTTGGGCTGTCTTCACAGAGGAGATAATACAATGCTTTATATGATCATGTATGTTCACTTAAAACATTTAAGATTAACTTTAAAAATAGAGCTTGGTGTATGAGAATCCAGGCAGGACTCTTGTAGCTCCAGTTTCTATGCAGTAAGGATTTCCTCACCCTCTCAAAACTATTATTGGTCATCCATTCTCCTCTTTGTTTTACTCTTCCTGCCTCATTCACTGTTCTAAATGCCAGTACCCGTTCCTGTCTTGTATCTCATTCCCTCAAAAGGTTTTATATCTTGTGGTTGTTGATTCTGCTATGGCCCAATTTCAGTAGTTACTCTTTTTGATAAGTGAAAACAAAAATTGTCTTGGTGGATGCCATGGACTTAATAGCAGATGTATGGATGCTACCTGTTAAGTAGAAAGAATACTAAGATCGGGACTCAATAGACTAAGCTTCTATTTCTCTTTGCTAGTAACTAGCTATGTAATTGTATAGAAGTCCATCTTGGTTAAAATGAGACTGTGGAACAAGTTGATTTCCAAGGTCATTCCCAACTCTAATGTGCTTTTTATGATTCATTCATTGAACATTTATTAGGTGCTGGCTTATGTGCCAACACTGGCTTAAAGATACAGAGATAAATAAGTTTCTGGCCTTAAGTAAGTGAGACCTAGTGAATGGTGACAGTATAATGTGATAAGTGCTATAATAGGATGTCCAAACTCCTTTTTGAACAAACTGAGGGGCAGCAATTAAGGAAATGTTCCTCTTGGAGGTCAATATTGAGTCATTTCTTAAAGAGTAAACAGTTTACCATACAAGGAATGAAGAAGGTCTTTATAGGAAGAGCAAATCACAGAGGAACAAGTAAGCAAGCGTTGCTTGTTTTGAAATGGCCAGGTGAGAATAGAGTATGGAGTTTGTGGAGAAAGCTTAATGGTACAAAATTTTTGGGGAAAAGGTGAGTAGGGGCTAGATTCTGAAAGGCCATATGTCATTCCAAAGACTTTGGGTTTTAAAGGTTGCTTGAAGGTGTTTTTAGTTGTTCCTTTGTAAAGTATTTTGTAAAGAAGAAAGATCATCAGATTTGTGTTTTAGAAACATAACTTGCTGGTAGTATGAAAAATGGACTGATGGAAGCAGGTGAAGTTAAGTCAGGAAGATATGCTATAGAGAACCCTTGGAGTATTCAGGATGAGAAATGATGAAGGTCCAACTAAGGCAGTATGGTGTGGGTGTGGGTGTGGGTAGGATGAGCAGTGGGGAGAGAGGGAGACTATTTAAATATGTAAAGCTGGTAAGTTTGAAATCATGAAAAAATTGGGGCAAGTGAAAATATGCAAGCTTTCATTGAGTTTTATTTTGAAACTTTTATAGAAAATTTCATTATACAAAATAGAACTCTAATATCTATCCTTTCAACAGTGGTATTCAAATGTAAAACGTCTGATATACTATAGATCTTGCCGTAGAATATTAGCATCATGAAATTTTGGAGTTAGATCTTAGATTAAATAGTCACTTTATAACTTTAAGAAATGGGCTAGTCATTTTTAAAGGCAGAAATCATAAACTTTTGATTTTTTAAACTCAAAATTCATCAGATTGGGACAGCTAAAATTACTATTTGTAGTGGTTGTCATCGGGGAAGGCAATGGCACCCCACCCCAGTACTCTTGCCTGGAAAATCCAATGGACAGAGGAGCCTGGTGGGCTGCAGTCCATGGGGTCGCTAACAGTCGGACAGACTGAGCGACTTCACTTTCACTTTTCTCTTTAATGCATTGGAGAAGGAAATGGCAACTCACTCCAGTATTCTTGCCTGGAGAATCCCAGGGATGGGGGAGCCTGGTGGGCTGCTGTCTGTGGGGTCACACAGAGTCGGGCACGACTGAAGTGACTTAGCAGCAGCAGCAGCAGTGGTTGTCATGTATACACTACCCAAATCCTCACTTTAGGACTGAAGGATTTCATTTTCTTAGTTACTGGGAGTGTTACTGGAGTTGTCAGACCTCCCTGGGAACTGCTGCTGGCTGAAGAGAGACATTCACCCACGCTCACATTCCCTTCCTTGGAGTATCTTGCATGCAAAGAGTATCTTGCCAAGACAGCCTCGAAGGGCCATCTCAGCTTGGGAACTGTGGGGTCAGTCTGAGGCCTTTGCTGTGACAGATCCTGGCCTAATTTGTTCTTCTGCCCCTTCCTTCCTTGCCTGATAAAGTTTCCACACTCTAATGTCTCATCCAAGAATTTGAGTGTCTAGGAACTTGATTTCCAACACTGATGAACTTTAAAAATTTTGATTTGTAACAGATTTGTCAACTTTGAAGGATTTAACATCTGTCGGTTTTTCATGTTTATGAGAAATATTCAGGTAAGGGTGGAAAAAAATTATTAATTTGTGTGTGTGTATGTTAGTTGCTCAGTTGTGTCCAACTCTTTGCGACCCCATGGACTATAGCCTGCCAGGCTCCTCTGTTTGTAGAATTCTCCAGGCAAGAATGCTGGAGTGGGTTGCTGTTCCCTTTCCAGAGGATCTTCCCCACCCAGGGATTGAACATGGCATTGCAGGCAGATTCTTTACCATCTGAGCCACCAGAAGAAAAAAATTCATTATTAAAACATGTTTTGGGATGGAACAAAAAGGAAAGTAACTTTTATAGTATGGTACACTTTTACCAATGGTATTCTGAAGTGAATTAATTACCACTGGCTTTGTTCAAACTTGGTATCACTTAGGAATTTAGAAGAGTTTGCCAAGGCTAATCATACCTGGCTTGCTTATACTAAGGAGTTGTGCCTATTCCTTGTACAGAGAAAGGGGCAAGCTGATTTGAGACCTGCTTGTATAGTTTGCTATATTTATTTTGGTGCTGTGGGCCTTTTTCTCAAACTTAGGCTGCTTTGTTACTCTTGATGCTGGCAGTGGTTCTTGGTGGAGGTAGGGCATGGCAACAGATCTTAACTTTGGTATATTAATATTGCAAAAGTAGTGATTTGAATGATCTATGTTAAATCTGTTTAATAAAAGAAACATTTTATGACTGCCCCAAAAACCATAAATATATTTACTGAGAAAATACAACTTCTGAAATTTTTTTTAATGCCAGAATTAAAGCCCTCTTCTAGGTTTTTAAAATGTTTTCCCTTAAGTTAAACCTAAATTTGGTTTACATTTTATTTGTTACATTTATTTAAATAAATAATTTTGTTAGGTGTGGTAATAACATTCTGATTACTTAAGGAAATGTACTTTGTAGTGATTTATACTGTTATATAGAGATGAAATTTGCTGAAATTTGCTTTGAAATACTTAAAGACGAAAAGATGTAGATGAACCAAATGTGGTATAATCTAGATAATTATTGAATCTGTGATAGGTATTTGAAGGCTAATTTTACCACTCTCTGCCTTTGGAACTACTATAATAAAGAGTTTCAAAAATTTAAAAGCATTAAAAAATTCTGGTATTGAATATCTTAGTAAATTACCTGCCAATAGTTATGTATTCTCAGAAATTCCCAGAAGGACTATTATGGTAATCTAAAACTAAATCTTAAGTCTCAGATTACAAGTATCTTACTTGGGGATGGGAAAAGTTAAGGAGAGGGAGAGTAAAAAAGGAATTGGTTACTTTCATTACCGTGAGGAGTAAAAATGAAATTTAATCTTTATCATTTTTAGGGTCAATGTAGCATCATTTAGTATTAGGGCACATGATATCAAATTCATTTAGTTACAGGACAACTTGGATTATGTAAAGGAAGGTAATTCCTATGATATATTGCTGATTAAGAATTCAAGTCAGTGCAGTGAGAAAACCTTTTGTCATGAACTGTCAGTTTTTAAGGTCTGAAGATGTGTATTTTTGAGCACGTCTTATTGTGCATGAGTATGAACCTGGGTGTAAGCTAAGCAAGTTAAACCTCTTCCCAAATACCTCCCAGTTTTTATGGTATGGTCTACCAGTAAGTGACACACTTCCTCTTAATGCAGATTGCCCCTCTATTTTACTTTCTAGGGCAAGATGTATTTTTACCATTTAAAAAGTGTTATTTGATATTTCTTAATTTTGCAGGGAGGAGTTTCCTTAGGGACATATAGTAAGCATATAGTTAACATTTGGTTCTAGGAAGCCCTTGAACTTTTTCTTCCTTCCTTGTAACATTGGAGCTGCCTTCCTCGTGAAGTGTAAAGAGAACCCTCTGGGAAGCTTTTGAGTATTAGGATACTTAACTGAGTGCATGAAACAAGTTTGCCAATAGGCATCTTCAATAGTAGATTAAAATTTCAAATATCTTCGTTGAGGAATGGTTGGGCAATCCAATAGGTAATATGTGTCTACATGGCGGAAGTTCTTAAGAACTCAGTGGTGGTAGAATTATGAGTTAATAAATGATAGTTTTTGTGTTTTCTAGCCTGTTTTCAGTTCTCAGGATTAGGCATAGTCTAAAACCTCATCAAAGAACACAAACGATGTGTAGGGGGTAAGTCCTTTAAAGGTGCTGGGTAGCTCATCATTAACATGACTGGTGAAATGAAAGTCAGTGATGGAATGAGGGCAGGAGATAATCCTTACTTTTCACTTAGCTTGTACAATTTGCAAATCATTGTTGAGTTGCTAAGTTGTGTCCGACTCTTGTGACCTCATAGACTGTAGCCTGCAGGTTTCTCTGTCCATGGGATTTTTCAGGCAGGAATACTGAAGTGGGTTGCCATTTCCTTTTCCAGGGGATCATTCCAACACAGGGACTGAACCTGCGACTCCTGCATTAGCAGGTGGATTCTTTACCTCTGACCCACCAGGGGAGCCCTTAAAATGATACTCAAACTATGTCATTCTTCATTAGTTATAGTATTCCTATAAAGTGAAACTTCTCACCTGTGGTTGGTTATTTAGTGGCTTAGCTCATATATAGGTAAGTCAGAATAGACACTTGCTTCTTGCTCTTTGTTGTTGCTGTTGTTTAGCCCCCTTCTCTAGGGGATCTTCCCGACTCAGGGATCGAACCTGAGGCTCCTGTATTGCAGGCCGATTCTTGTACTGCGGAGCCACTGAGGAAGCTCTTTCTCTTTATTTACCAGTTTCCAAACTTAATGAGCAGGTTCACTAGCATCCTGAAACGGATTTTCTCCCTTTTTAAAAAAAAATGAACTCTAGAGATTTGAACTTTTTAAGGTGTGCTTTTATATTCCATTGCATTTATGCATGCTCAGATTTTCTCATCTTTGGTCACTGCACGTCTCTTCAGGTTTGCTCCTGAGTCTCTTTAAACATTATCCTGATCTTTGATAGTTTCCTTGTGAAATTCCTAGCATAAGGTAATGAAAATTTACCTCTTTTAATTTATGACACAGATTTAGAATCCACCATTTGCCTTGATCCCTTTGAACAGAAAGTTGTTTTTCAGCATTATTAACTGAGTTCATTGCTGCTGTGGTTGGTTCCTATTTCCATGCCTTTTCAGTGTATCAGTTCAGTTCAGTTCAGTTCAGTTCAGTCGCCCAGTCGTGTCCGACTCTTTGCGACCCCATGAATCGCAGCACGCCAGGCCTCCCTATCCATCACCATCTCCCGGAGTTCACTCAGACTCACGTCCATTGAGTCCATGATGCCATCCAGCCATCTCATCCTCGGTCGTCCCCTTCTCCTCCTGCCCCCAATCCCTCCCAGCATCAGAGTCTTTTCCAATGAGTCAACTCTTCACATGAGGTGGCCAAAGTACTGGAGTTTCAGCTTCAGCATCATTCCTTCCAAAGAAATCCCAGGGTTGATCTCCTTCAGAATGGACTGGTTGGATCTCCTTGCAGTCCAAGGGACTCTCAAGAGTCTTCTCCAACACGTGCTAGAAAATATGTATGTCTGAGATAAAAACTTAAGCTCATATTGATAAATCCAATTGAAATTCAGGACTACCAAGTTTTTAATTTTAACTTTCATATGACATTTTCCTTCATCTTACTAAAAAAATCAGGATTTTCAAGGATGTCAACATTTACTTTATCCCACCATTAGACACTATCAGTTTATGGTAACTATCAACACTATCAGCAACAAATATAATTTCTGAAAACAAAACAAGGATATAAGGATTAGAGTCAATTTTCTGTTTTAAAGTTTAATATTTGAAATAGTTAATTGAAATGGTTATACCATCAATTTGATAAATTACAGTTACTTGTTTTGCTTTTGATTTGTAGGAGTTTCCTTTAAATTTATATAATTATGTAAGATATTTACATGATTTGCAAGTTAAAAGTTACGAAACAGTTTAAACCCAGAATGCTGCTGCTGCTAAGTCGCTTCAGCAGGCTCCCCCGTAGACTAGTGCTATCCCAGGTCATTTCACTTTGTTCAGTCCCTCCTTCTCAAGAGGGTAATATATTTTATTTTTTAGCTTAATGCTTTATCCTTTTAAGTGTGTACACATCTATCTCTATTCATATTTTCTATACTTTTCCTTAGATTAAGTCAAGGGTGCCTTAAAGGATTCCTGCATTGGATGGAAAGCAGGTTGGACTCTGTAACTACAGAGGCCTTGCATTAAGGTGTTTTTATTTATTTTTTAAAGTGCTGTTGCAGCTATCACCATGAAATGAT